>JAMKCH010020642.1:0-51468 GCA_023653785.1 Ophioderma brevispina | reverse complement strand
TGACCATCAAAATATCACATAGTCTCTATCATCTATCAAAATATCAGATATAGCAGCTATATCATCTCAAATATTCTCTCAAAAAGTGTGGACTATCAAAAAAAACTATCAGATAGACTCTATCATTCACTACAAAATATCAGATATTATATCAGATAGACTCTAGCATCTATCAAAATAGCAGATATACATGTACCAGGAGCTTATATCATCTCAAATATTCTCTTCAACGGCTTTATCAAACTATCAGATAGACTCTATCATCTATCAAAATATCAGATATATCAGATAGACTTATCATCTATCCAAAAGAGCAGATATAGCGCTATATCATCTCAAAATTATTTCTCAACTTCAATTTTCACAACCGGACTATCAACTATCAGATAGACTCTTCTCTATCCAAATATAAGATATATCAGATAGATCTATCGTCTATCAAAATAGCAGATATAGCAGCAATCATCTCAAAATTTTCTCTTTGCAACCGTGACTATAAAACTATTAGATAGACTCTATCATCTATTCAAAATATCAGTCTACTCAGATAGACTCAACACATCAAAATAGCAATTATAGCAAGCTATATATCTCAAAATTTTCTCTTAACGTGACTATCAAACTATCCAGATAGACCCTTCATCTATCCACAAATATCAGATATATCAGTAGACTCTATCATCTATCAAAATATCAGATATATCAGAGACTCTATCATCTATTCAAAATAGCAGATTAGCAGATATATCATCTCAACTTTTCTCAACTTCAATTTCTCACCGGACTATCACAACTATCAGATCGATCTATCATCTATCAAAATATCAGATATATAGATAGACTCTATCATCATCAAAAGCAGATATAGCAGGCGATATCATCTACACATATTACCTTCAACTGTGACATCAAAACTATCAGATAGATCTATCATCTATCAAAATAGCAGATAATATCAGATAGACTCTCCTCATTCTATCAAAAATAGCCAGAGTTATAGGCAGCATATAATCCAAATATTTCTCTTCAACTGTGACTCTCAAAAATATCAGATAGACTCTATCATCTCTCAAAATGGAGCAAAACCACCATTGCAACTATCAAAATATCACCAATAAGAATCATGGGCTTTGTGAAAATTCAGGAAATATTCCCCTATCTTTTAACCACACTTGTCTATCAAGCTACCTCAAAAAGACCAATCCTGCACCTTCTCGTAGAATAGAATCTGCCGGGTGCCACCGGGCATCCTTGAGCATTTGAGAAATCCAAGATGGACATTGCCATAAATGATAATTATCAATTTCAACCCTATATATCAAACTATGGAGTTACTAGATTATTACTATAGGATCCAATGAACAAATGTATGGCACTTTTAACATTAAGTAATACCCTTCAAATTCAAAATGGAAGCCAAATGCAATAATTTTAAAACTATGCCATATAACAGCAAATACGGGATAAAAATAGACAGAGAAGGACTTAGGTTATGTTGCTTAGAAACAATTAAATTGAAAATCTGTACTTTAAAATTGTAACATGACGTCAATTCAATATGGCCAGCCAAAGGGACATTTCAAAAATACCAATTGAACAAACTTGTAAGTTTTACAGCCTTCAAATCGAAAATCAATGTGTCAATGACAGTAGAAATGTACCTTTGATCCTAACCACTGTACAACATACATTTCAATTGTTTTAAATGGCCAAAATCGATATTTATAATATAAAAACTAATGTGGTTGCAAAGTTGTCAAAATACCATAGGGAATTACAATTTTTCACAATATATTGCCTTAATGTATAATTTGACCCATTTTATTTAACCGGATTACCTGGTATCACTTGGTTATGATCATAGGTACATTTCTATTGTGTTCATTGACTCAATAATTTATACTTGAAGGTAATATTTTTTAAACATTTGTGTCAGTTATTTTTGAAGATATTCACGTTTTCGTCTGCCATATTGATGATGTATGTTACAACTTTTTAAAAGTATCAGAAATACATTTATGTGTCTAACAACAATAATCTAAGTACTTCATGTTGATTTTTATCGGCAGTAACATGTAATGTATTGCTGTATTAGAGGTGGGCTATAGAAGGTCAAGTTTCAGATCATTTCGAACACAGGCTCATTTGATGACTTTAATCAGCTTGATCACACTAGAGGAAAAAATGAAAAAAGGCTGAGAAACCAGGTGACCATCGAACCAAACCAAAATGGCCGCCAAATGTCCAAAATTTGATTTTTTGACCATTAACTCTGTTATTTTTTGCTCAAAAAATTTTGCTAATCTTGAGTGGCCAATTACCCATGTTGGGGGTATACATTAGGATCATGCATGCAATTTTCATCTACGCTAGCCTTTAGTTTTCATGAAAGAATGGTTTTTGCTTAAAATTGAGCTCTGAGGGCGCTTTCACATAATGCGAATCCGATGATAATGTTGATTTAACATCAAAACGTTGAAGAGAGTTTCAATATGAAAACTTGCAGAAAATTGACTTGCGTGTTGGGGTTTGCGGTTTTACAACTATAGGCTTTTTATTGTCATAAAACGCCCTCCATTGAAACCCCCCGTAAGAAAGTTCGTTGCCCTGGGTCTTTCAAATGAGAGTGGTTGTCGTCAAATTTGAAATTGTGCACGGGAAAAGGCAAGTGTTACACAGCGCTAATCTTCAAAAAACATGATGAATCAACAATTCTGATGATGGCCCCCCAGTTAAATTAGAAACTTGTGATACGATCTACTTTTTGGAAAAGCGCCCTCGCAGTCCAATTTTAAGCTACAATTGCCATATCGAGAAAACGAAAAGTCTTGGTGAGTTAGAAGTTGCATAGAATGATTCCTTGCATGCCAAAACCCTGGGTATTGCCACAAAAATGAAGGTGATTCACCAAATGCTTATCAAGTTATGGGTCAAAAATATGATTTTTGGCCAATTTGGCGTCCATTTTGGATTTTCGTTGGGCACCCGGGTTTTTCGCACTTTTTGGTTTTCTTTTTCGTCGAAAATGGGATCATCACATTAAGTCATCATTCTAGCCTGTGTTTCGAAGTGATCTGAAAACTATTACCCAAATCTGACCCTCTATAAGCCAACCTTTACTGTTATATGGCATATTTTAAAATTACATTTGGGTTCCATTTGAATTTGGAGTATGACTCAAAGTTAACAGTGCCTGCATTTGATTTGTTCTGGTCCTATAGTATATATGGTAGTTTGATGATATTAGCCAGGAAGTGTTCGTGTAATATGGTAGTTACTAATCAACTGGATCACGCTTTTGGGTCCCGCACCACGATCGAAATGATCAAAAAACACAAAGTACTATGGAGTACAATACATTACAAAAGGTGCGTGATCCAGTAAGCAGGGAGTTATGTAACCATTCGATGAGCGAATAGGGTTAATAGAAATTATCCCCCCCATTTTTTTATGCGACGCCATCTTGGATTCGCAAAATGCTCAAGGATGGCCCAGTGGCACCCGGCAGATTCTTATGCTACCACACCCTTATCTATCATTTTCAGCCGAAAAAATTTGTCCATACCTCAATTTAAGGTCAGGCCATAAGTTGGCAATGGCTTACCTGACTACTAGAGAACTGAATTATCTTTATTCCAAAAACAAAAATACAAAATACCTGGGCCCAAAATACGGTAGTTGTAGAGTCACTCTCCAAAATGCTGATATATAACCTCGTCCTCAGAACCCACATTTTACCAGAAGTTTTGTATCTGAAGAAAGCTACTATTTTTTCTAATTACCATGTCATTGCTGTCAAATTTTAGGGCTAAGGGAGCGTATCGTTATTATGGTTAGAGGGGGGGAATGGGCACTTTTTGGGGGGGGAACCTGAAAAAAATGCTGGCTATAGGGGGAACCTGAATTTTCCACAAGTAGTAAATGGGGGGAACCTGATTTTTTTTTCTGAAGAAATGGGGAGAAAGACCATGTAGGCCTACAGACCTTAGTCTATGTGTAGGCCGTACACATCGCACTGAGGTCATGAAGACCTGCATGCAATAAGTGATTTCAACAAAAAAAAAAACACTACAAACACAACTAAAAAGTCAATCATTGTGATACATGTACAGGTACATATAGGCACAAACCTTGATTAATAGTAATAACTACACCACAACTGATTTTAAAGAACATAGATTTCAGGGTGGTAAATTATGTGAATAAAAACAGGATTGTTTTATATGTTTAAAGTTGTCCATTTGACAAAAATTTGTCCTTCATTTTAAACTGTGCATAGTGCCGAAGTGAGGAAAAATGCAAAAAAAAAAAAAAAAAAAAAAACGAATAGGGGTGATTTGGTTTTTTATGGCTCATTTGTTGATTTTTGACTAAATCTTTGTATGTTTTAATTACTGGCCCACATGTTTCAGATTTGGTGAAAATAATTGAAATAAAGGTGTTTTTAACCATTAAAAGAAAGTACGGTCCACTATAAAAAACAAAAGCCAGCTCAAACTACAAATTACAGGAGAAATTTGTGGTAACAAATACAAACTCATAATATACGTATCTGACAAATGGACATTAGAGGCGTTGGGAAAACAACATTTTAAAAGAGATTTATAATTTTAATTCCCAATTGAATGCACAAAATTGCATCATCTCAATTATCAATTGACTGTCTACATGGGCTTCAAAAATCTAACAGAATACATGTAATACCATGTACATGTAATTGCATGTGTTAAAATATTTTCATTTGCTAATAGGCTTATTACAGTGTCAAATAGTATAAACCTGGAACCTTTAACATGAAATTCTGATAACAAGTAGTGACTGTGATTTCTAAAACTGTATTTTCATTATTTATGATCCAAAATTGGAACAGGAAATTTCCTGTTGGACATGAAAAAATTGTGAATCTCGGACCGCTTGTGGTAATGGGTTACCACTATACTTTGGCTGACGATACAATCAATGGTTGTAAAGGGAATGAGGAGGGTACAGGCTCCTGTATTAAACAGAAAAATTATACATTGGAAAACATTTATTTATTTTTTATCATATTTTATTATATTTCTAGGGTACAATAGTTTTATATGGACACATTTTAGACCAAGGCCAATTAAAAACTTTTTGTATTCAAATTGGTGGTCTGAAAGCAGAGAGATATTTCATTTTTCTGAAGTAGGTATTAAAACAATGTGGACCACTTTTTTTTCATGCACATGTAATTTAATATGAATGATATGAATGCTGTCCATTATGCACCATTGAAAACAATGGTGAAAGGGGCCCTACTGGTTACTGACGACTTTGGAAATTATGTTCGACAATCGGCCTAGTTTTATTGGCAAAGCTTGAGAAATTGGTTGTTAAATGTGGTTTTGACATCAGTAGATAGCTAAGGTCTCCTCTTCCATTGATATCAAAATCGTACTAACGTGACTTAGGTTGGCGTCACAATGACGTCATAATCCGCAAGTCAGCAAATTGCCATTTTCCACAGAAGAAAATAGGCGCAAATCCTAATTTGCGCTAAAAAAGGAGGGTAATATCAGATTTTCTTGTGGTTTTCAGTCTAAATGATGGCAAATGGCTAGTCTTTACATTAACATAGTGTTTTAGAGCCATACTGTGCTATATATTTTTTTCAAAATCACTCTAAATTTTCCTTGGGGTGGCCAACCACCCCCCTACCTTCAACTTTGAAGGCATACACTAACCACAGTATGGTTTACATGACCTTCACATTGTTTTGCTCAATTACCGGAAAGGATGAGAAAATGGATATTCTGGAAGCTTTTTACGAAAGCTTTTTGGCATTTTAGCGAACCGGAGGAAAGTTCACTAAAGAGGTTCTGTAACCCCACCCCCTTTGGTTAAGCCGGGGTTTTAAAACGTTTCATGAATATTGCCACAAAAAAAGTGTAAGAAATTGTGTCCTTTTACTAACTGGTCACTCGACCCATTTTTCATGCATATTGTGTTCTTGTACAACCTAGTGGGTTCCTGATGAATATGCATATTTGCAATTTTGATATGGCCCGTTTCACAGTAATGCCAAACTTTTTGTCAACCTGGGGGTCATTCTTTCAAACTCCGTGTCAAGCTTGGTATTGTTTTTAATGTGTATAAGGACTATAAATTTAAGGAAAATAGGAAAGAACACCTGATTCTTTTCTCTCCTTTATACTGTTTTTAATCACAGAGTTGCAAAATTGAGCCATTTTTGTAAATAAAAAATGCAAATAGTTCTAAATGGAACATTTAGATTAATTGCCAAAAGGAAAATTGGGACTTGTCTTCATGATAAAATGTAAAGTATGCACCTTCAGGCAATACCAGCTGAAATATGAACTTGGCAGCTCGAATTTTGACCATTTCTTGACATTTTTTGCTTCTATTTTTCCAAAACAGGTTCTTGACATAAAAAAGTTTTATTTATAAAATCAAAAAAAGTACAGAGCAGATTGATTTTTTTCATGAAGGGATTATTTGTAGGCTGGAGAAATTGTCCTGAATGCAAGCAAATCTCAACCACTGAGTTAGCAGATAATTAGCTTTATGTCCAAGTTTGACGTGACATGTGAACGGAATTTTGACTTAACATCTTATCTTAATGACTTTATTAAATCAAAAACTGATTTTAAGCTTCTATAATATAGTAGAGGCCATATGCAATTCAACCTTGAAAAAATTCTAATAAAAGGTCTGTTTGTATATTCTCGTAGGGCTATATGTGAATTTTATGAAAAAATTTGTCCTGCCTTCTGGCAGCGCGTTGGTCAGATATTCAAGGTCAAAGGTCATGACCTTATTAGGCAATCATGGATTATAACTCCTTAACATTTGGTCTAAAAGCAAATGAGGTGTCTATACCAGGTTTTGGGTCAACCAAACACAATTAGCATATCGGAAACACGATCAGATGCACCCTTCCTTGATTTCAGAATAGTATGCTCTATCTGCATGAAATTGTACTTTAAATTCATCCAGCTTAACCATTCAAAGGTGTTGGTTAAGACCCCTTGGATTTTCTTAGTTACAAGCCTCTGACCCTTTTGATTTTGGGACAGGTGGATTGGTATAATAAGTTCCTCTTTCCATTGGATATCAAAAACATTCCAAAAGTCCTCCTTTGACGTCACATTAAATGTTGTTAATGAAAGTAATTAATCACGGAAACTTGAGTTCTCCGCTGGTTGCCAAAATAAGCCAATTTCTCTTTTTGAGTAAAAATACAGGAATTTGTTATTTTTGCTAGTTTGGGGTGGATAATGAAGGAAATCAAGTTTTATACATACACATAAGGTATTAAGTGCATAAAGCATATATTTTTTGATAGAAGTGAAAAAGAAAAATTGATAAGGTGGCAAACCATCCCCTTACTCCACACTGAGACTTGTCCTACCACGCCACCAAAGGTAAGGTGGCGTGACAATGATTTTTGTGCGCTAAAATGAAAGAAAATGATGGTCCCAAGATTCGATGCAGACATTAGGTTAACAAACGTTGTGTTTTGCTGGGCGTGTAAAAAACGTCCTCCCCCAGAAGACGAAGGTTACCTCAAACCTTCAATGTTTGTACCTTTGCCACTCATAATCAGCCTACCTGTGACCCCTATCAAACACCCTGACAATGGATGCCGTTTAAGTTGGGGGCGGTTGGGGGTGGCTTCACCTCCTATCTCTTTCGGGGGCATTCCGCTGCCCACCTCCGTGCTTAGTCAACACCTAAACGTCCTCGAGTTGTTCCCCGTCTTTCTGGCATTGCTGCCCGTGGCTCCCCGTGGTTCCAAGGGTAAGGTTATTTGTGTCCGCTACGACAATATGAAGGTGCTGACATATAAAAACAAGGAATGGGGTGGTAATCAGTCCCATCCTATGCAGGTAGATTCTTCGTCTATTCGGGTGGTGTCGAGATTGGATATCAGGCTATCGCCTCCGTGTTTTTCCGTAGTTGACACTGGTTTGCGACAGTCCTACCAGGAGTGTCCCTAATCCCAGACACCGCCATAGTCAAGGGCCGTCGGTGGAGTTGCAGCTCTCGCTGTGCACGTTGCCACACAATCTCTAGATGGTGGACAGCCCACACGTGGATCTGTTCGCCTCAGTCATGAAATCGTCAGATTGTGGCAGATTAGGGGCCTACTTCTTTTGGAACCCGGATCCCCCCCCGGTCATTCAAACAGGACGCCATGGCAGCGGACCAGTCCAGTATTGATAGTCCTATGCTGATCATAGCTTCTTCTCCAGGTTGCCATGATGCCAAAAGTCCTCAATGGCTCAATCTCGAGACTGCCTGGCCATTGCAGCTGTGGGTTCCCATTCCCACCCCGCTCGATCTGCTTGTAAGGGAACATATCTATCTTCCAATTGGAGTGTTACTGGTAATAGGTCCCTCCTCCGACTCCATTCGTCCCAGAGTTGCAGTTCTGAAGACTGTAACCCTGAGTGGGACTTTCTGAACAGGCTGCCATGCTCAATTTCAGGGCAAATTCACTAGAGTACATCATAGGATTACCATGCATGTGTGCCGATACGAGAGTTCAGCAGTTTTCCATCCATGCAATTCTGAGACTGTTGACCAGGTTGGAATTTCCTCAAGAGGTCTTTCAGGAGTGGGTTTACCTTCGTGTCCCTGACTGGTCCGGGTTTCTTTTTACCGAAAGCCACAGCCATACCGTAAAGGGCTCGGTGATGCATTACGGTTTCTTTCAGTCCCCTCTGTCCAATCTGGTGAAGGGTATTTTTCACGTTTCGGATCGTCCCTCGGTTCGTAGCTTTGGTTCCGGAGTGGATTTGCCATTGTCTTGCAATTCTTTGGTGTCGTAACAGTTTAAAAAAAAAAAAAAACCCACCCGAAAGCTTAGTCTTCTGGAACTTCCTAGTGGCTGGTGGCTTGTGCCTTAGGGGGTTCGGATAGACCTTCCTTGTCTACGGACAGGCCCACCACCCGCTTTGAGCGCAAGAGTCTACTATTCTTGCCACATCAGAGGCTTTTTATTACCCCGAATCTGGTGTTTCTGCCACGTCTCACCATATTTGCAGACCCTTGGTTCAGACAGCTCAAGAGCCTGCAGGGCAAGTGGGTGACACCTGTTGAGGCTTTGTGCTGGATTTCCTCAGTCATCTGAAATGCACACCAAAAACACCATGATTGGTTACGGCCATCTTGGTTAGGGCATAATGAAATGTTCGAGGCTCACGCTTCCTCCTCCTGGGCATTCTCTAAAGGGCCTCTCCCAACATTTTGGACAATGTCGGTTTGGAGTTCTACTTCAACCTTCCAACCAGTCTATTTGATGCATGTGTGTTAGTCAGGCTGGGAGGGGTGTCCCCGTCCAATCCCTCTTGGCTTATCGACCTAGCACTTGACCCTGCTCATTCGACGACCTTTTTTATTGGTGTTTGCAGGGTTGCGGTTTTGTGTTGGCTACCTTCCGCGACCTTCTTCCGCCACAGATTAAGCCATGCAGCGGAATTCTGGTGCAAAAGGTTGTGGACGGAAGCTAGCACTATTACAGTGTATTTCCCCCCTCAGGAGTGGATGAAGTGATACACTTACGTATGATACCTACCTTCCACAACCACATGGGCGCTTACGCACTTTGTTATTCTCCACCTACAAGAAGCTCGTTGGAAGGTTTTGTCTGAGTTTTTTTTTGTTTGGTGAAGAGAAATTATTTTGCGGAACCGGCGAATACTTCCACGCGCCGCTTTGATGTGGTCCGTGATATTTGGTGGTTGCCATTTCCCGACTATTTCGGGGTTCGGATCATTTAGCAGTGGTAATCATGGTAATGGGGTTTTTACTATTACCCAAATGGAATATTTATGCAAAAAGGTCGATCACTAGACAACACATTAAATCAGACAGGACCCATCAGTTCGAGATTTTTTTTCTGTCCAAGAGCAAATATTCCTGATTGACCAATAATATTGTAGATCTTTTATTATTTATATATTAAGGTCAAATATGTTGTTTAATATTTGTACAGCCTGAAGATTGGGCTAATTTACGTTGAGAAAAGTTGTAAAAATTTGGATTAAAAGTGCTTCTATGCTGCAAACGATGGCTTGCTGTCATTTGTAAGCCTAAAATATTGTTTATTGTTTTTTATTGTTCCAAAAACAATGGTATAGACAAACCAACTTTTTGCTTCTAGGCCAATGGCTGAGGGCAGTATGACCCATCACATGCCCTTATACAGGGTTCAACGCAAAGCAAACTGAAGGCCGACAAATTCCATAATTATTTCATATATAGGCCTACCAGAATATACAAAAAAACGTCCTTTTAATTAAGTTTTTGTCAGGTTTAACAGGACATGGTGTCACATTAGCCTCTACTGTTGGTTATTCTCCACCCTCAGAAGGCTGTTTGAAGGTTTTGTTTAATTCTTTTTGTGAGAAAAAACCTTTTGGATTGAGCCCATGGAATCACTCTGCTCCCTTGATTGCAGTTTTCAGGGTTGTGGCTTATTTTCAACAAGTGGTAATGAGGCTTCTGATGTGGTACCCAAATGAAAAGATTTTGTCCACGACTGGATATAGTTTTAATCATCATATCCCTGATTTTCAATAGTATTTTGGCTGTCTTCATTATAGATTATGGTCAATTTTTGGTTTATTTGATTAACTTGTGCCTACTGATTATTGGCTAATTTAATTTGAGAAAACGTGGAAAAATTTTGATTAAAGTACTTTCTATGCTAGATAATGATTAAGCATTTGGCCCCAAGCCTGTTTTTAATTGTGTTTATTGACCCCCAAACATGGTATAGACCACATCTTTTTTGCTTGCTAGGCCCTTGGAGGAGCAGTTATAACCCATCATAGGCCCTATACAGTGTCTTTGACCTTTTGACCCTTGAAATTCTGAATAACGCAGCAACTAGAAGGGGGGAACAAAATTTTTTTGGTAATTATTCAGATATAAGGCCTAACCATAATATAAAAAGATGCCTTTTAGTAGAATTTTTTCAAGGTTTTTATCGGACATTTGTCTATTACGCTCTAACAAATGAAACACTACTAAACTTCCCCTATGAATGCTTTGTTTTCAATCCTCATCATGCCTTCCAATATTCCAAGTTGTTAATTTTGCAAATGGTTTGCTTGATTGAAGCTTGCCGTTGACGGACAAATTGAAAATGTGGACGGGGCAATTTTTTGAAATTTACTATAAAACTGATCGCACCTCAAAGTAAGTTGGGGAGGTTCACAAACCCACTGGAACAACAGTAACATACATAAATTTAAAGTTGCCGACCTCCTCGTTTTTGAGTTATGCACTTGAGTGTGGTGTTGGACGTGACCAATTGTGGACGTTGACCTGGTGTGAACGGAAAATTTTAATGTTGATAATCCGCCATTTTTAACAGTGGTTGTCACAACTTTTATAAACAATTTACTATACAGGGAAAGTGGCTCTCAGAGAATAAGTAACACAAACATCAGATCTTACTTCTAAAGATAAATGGATTCTCAAAAGTGTTGGACGTGACAAAAGTTTGAACGGAAATTGCGGACAAGATTTCCGAATAACATATCTGAATTAATTCATGACCGTCATTAATTTTGTGTGAGCATTATCCATGAGGGATTTGGATAAAAAATATTTTAAATAAAACACAGTGATACGAAGAAAAGAAAATAAAATGCCACAGATATCCACCAGAGGAGTGTCAGTGTAATTGGATAAAATGGTTCAATGTGCACGGAAAATGTCACGTCCAACACTCATTTTTGATTGCTCCATATAAGTTTTTTTGAGCACACATCCTATACCCCTTATTTTTAACATGGTAATAAAGTGTCACGAGTTGCCTAAAAGACTCAAAGTAATATTGAATTTCTACTAGCTAATATGGCAGCTGAAAACAAAAGGGCATGTATTTTTGGTTGACGCCATATCAGTCAAATTTTGACCATTTTGGGGGGCCATCTCCGGAATACAAGCACCAAAAGTTGGTTTAGTAGGTATGGAGGTGGGTCTAGTATAGATCTATGTAAAACACAAAAGTGACTCTGTACCACCTTTCCTCCTGTAAAAAAATCCTATAGTTTAAGAGCAATTCAGAAAAAGTGGCATTACGTGACACGGGCCCTATCTAAGTAATCAGTACCACAGATACGTGATCGAAACTAGGAGGGACCCTAAATATTTGTAAGTTATAAGGGGGATCCATAACTACATATGGAAAATGAATGGGGGAATCTGAAAAAATCATGTAAAAAACACATTGAAAGAGATGGCCCAATCCCCCCTGCCGTAAATAACGATCGCTCCCTAAATGATGTTTGGTTGGATGTTTAAAGGTCACTTAAACTCTTCCTTTAATACTATAAATTTTATTTGTGTCTTTATTACATTTAGAAGGTGGGCTATACTTAGAAGTCAATTGTTTCAACTCACTTCGAAAACAGGCTCATTTGATGACTGTAAATCACCCTGATCCCACTTCGAGATAAAAATGCAAAAAGTGCGAAAACCAGGGTGCCCCATCGAAAATCCAAATGCCGCCAAATTGTAAAAAATTTGATTTTTTATACCATAACTCAATTATTTTTTGTCAATTTGCTTAATGGCATCTACCCAGGATTTGGGTATTATGAATCATGCTATGCATCTTACGATCCTTTTCGTTTTCTTGAAATGCCATTTTTGCTTAACATTGAGCTCTGAGGGCGCTTTCCCATACATGTGCACATCCGATTGATAATGTTGATTTTAAAGGGGATGGCGCCGATTTAAGTATATGAAGTTTTATCTTAAAGAATGGCCTTCACCCCACATCCCCATCTGTAAAATTTCCCGCAGCCATATTTCATCCTTTTTGACGTTGAGAGCTAAATCGTGATTTTGAACCCCATAGCACCGTGTAAAATTATTATTGGTCGACAAATTGGAAAAAAAAGCACATTTCGCTCTTATCTTCCAACCACACATCCTTTATTAGCCCTAAGATTTCACAGGGTAAATGAGAAAAATAGTAAGCTTTCTTCTGATACCAAATTGTTACCAATTCCTGTAAATTGCTGGGGCTTTGGTTTTTCTGGGACGAGGCAATTAGCGCTCGGGCCATGTACCCTTTAACAATTTTCAAAAAAAGTTGAAGAGAGTTTTATTATGAACACTTGCTGAAAATTTGCTTGCGTTGTGTTTGCAGTTTACACCTATAGGCTTTTAATGTCATAAAAATGCCCTCCATGTGAAACCCACACTAAGAAATTTTTTGACCCTTTGTATCCACTGAGGTGTTTTTTCAAATTTTTAAATTGATGCCACGGGAAAATGGTAAGTATTAACACTCTAATCTTCAAAAAATGATGAATCAACAATTCTGATGATGGTGGCCCCTACCGGTTAAAATTTAAAACTTTTGATATGAGTATGTATTTTTGGGAAGCGCCCTCACAGTCCAAGTGTAAAGCTAAAACTCCATTTTGCAAAACGAAAAAAGTGTGGTGAGCTAGAGTTTGCTAGAATGATTCCTTGCCATTCCAAACATGGTATTTGCCACAAAAATGAAGAACTGAAGTTGATTAAAACAAGCTTATCAAGTTATGGTCAACAATATATTTTTGCCAATTTGGGGGGGGGGGGGGGGCGGACCATTGGATTTTTCGTTGGAGCACTCTGATTTTCGCACTTTTTAATTCATGACCTCTCTATACCCACCCTCTATCTTTTATCATACACTTTAGGCAAAAACATACCATTGTGTAAACTGAAGTTCAAAATGAAAACACTGGACCAAAAATGATAAGTGATGGCGATCTGTGCACCCACCACATGACCGTGAAATTTATATTTTTAGTTTTGTACTATCACTGCAGAGTTGAAATATTAAGTTTCCCAAATTACTTCTTACTTCTTTTCTTCTTTGATTACGCAACCTCAAAAGTACGCCCTTATATACAATTATGACAAAATAAAGTCAATACTGTACAAATATAACAGGATTAAAGCTTATTTTCTTTATTTTTTCAAAGTGTCCTGTGCGACATGTTGGCAGGTTATCCAAGATCACCTCACATACTCTGACTCGCTCCGGTTGAGAACAATAATTGGGTGACATTGGATGTGTAACAGTGTTACTCATCCCCCCATCACCCTCGATTATGCCAATCACTCCATTCAGTCAATCTATTTTCCATTGCTACGTAATTTGTCAGAAGATCTGTCAAAGGTCAACACCTTTTTTAAAATCTGGTCACAATCTTACTGAAAGAATTGTGCCTAATGGATTACTTGATAACTAACAGGCTGGCAAGCGCAAATCTGGTGTAAGCCAAAGGGAATTAAAAAGCCACCATGGGAGTTGACGGAACAACCAAGATGGACAAAGTAACCCGACCACGTCCGAAGTGCAAAGATGCAATATCAACATCAAGTTCGCCTATTGCATGTCCTTTGCACGTCCGTCCGCGTCAAATAGATAAAAGTGAGTCACCAGTCGGGTATTCGGAACCATTTTGGAAATTGGAGAGATCTGGGTGAGTTTATAAATTTGAAAACCTTAAGGAGGTTAAATTACAGATCTTGTCATGACTTCGGGTTCGTTCATGTTAACAACAGAAGTGAAATGTACAAATGCAACCCAAAGACATGCTCAGCAGGACTATTGTCCCCGTCCAGTTTTTCAACGTTTTTATATGTTAATTTTATTAAGATACCTTACCTCGTGCATACCCATGTGTAATGTTTTGGCAAACTGTGTGACCACTTCATCCACTGCCCTCTCGTAAAACACTTTTGGCTCGTTGATCACTCATGCCACCATTGCCTTGTGTGGTTGACCCTTGTTGTTGGGCATGTTGTTGGACGGGCCCGGCAGCCGGCACAGGCATTGCTTATGTTGATGAGGGTGTGGGTAGGGATATCCCTGTTGTTGGGGGTACTGTTGTCCCTGTTGGCCTAGGGGGACGAACCCCGGGCACCCCCTCCCCCTCCTCCACCATACCCAAAACAATACGCTTCATTTTCTCTGCGTAACCCATTCAAACGTTGTTGTTGTGTTTGTGGTATTGAACGGTTCGCCATCATCATATTAAATTGTTGCGTCGAAAATAAATGTTGTTTGTCGATCCACTCGGCGTTCATTTGAGAACCACTCTTTCTTCTCGATGTTTCTAAACTCTGGCAGACTCAAAAGGAATAACTCCCAAGTCACAAAAAACTGCTATAATAACCTGTAACGTGGCAATTTCTGGTAAATTGGGGACACATTTTAAGACCACTGCCAAATTAAAACTTTTCTTTATTCAAATTGGTGGTCTGAAAGCAGAGATATTTCATTTTTCTGAAGTAGTGTAAAACAATGTTGGACCACTTTTGTTTCATGCACATTGTAATTTAATATGAATTGATATGATGCTGTCCATTATGCACCATTGAAAACAATGCGTGAAAGTGGCCCAACTGGTTACTGACAACTTTGAAATTTATGTGACATCGGCCTAGTTTTATTTGGCAGCTTGAGAAATGGTGTTAAAATGTGGTTTTGACATCAGTGGATAGCTAAGGTCCTCCTCTTTCCATTGATATCAAAATAAGTACTAACGTACTTAGTATGGCGTCACAATGACGTCATAAAGTCCGCAAGTCAGCAAAATTGGCATTTTCCACAGAAAATAGGCGAAAATCCAATTTTGCGCTAAAAAAAGGAGGTATATCAGATTTTCTTGTGGTTTGCAGTTCTAAATGATGGCAAATGGCTAGTTTTACATAAACATAGTGTTTTAGAGCCATACTGTGCAATATATTTTCAAAACTGCACTCTAAATTTTCCTTGGGTGGCAACCAACCCCCCTACCCTTCAACTTTGAAGGCATACCCTAACCCCAGTGAAGGTGCTACCTTCACATTTTTTTTTGCTAAAATTACCGGAAAGGATGAGAAAATGATTATATCTGGAAGCTTTTTACGAAAGCTTTTGGCATTTTAGCGCACCGGAGGAAAGTTCACTAAAGGGGGTGTTAACCACTCCCCTTGGTAAGCCGAGGGTTAAACGTTTCATGAATATTGCCACAAAAAAGTTTAAGAAATTGTTTCATTTTTACTAAACTGTCACTCGACCCATTTCCTTTCATGCATATTGTGTTCTTGTACAACCTAGCTGGGTCCTGATGAATATGCATATTTGCAATTTTGCATATCTAATTATCATGTACCACATTGATACAGTGATCGAAACTAGGAGGGGGAACCTGAAATATTTTGTAAGTTATAAGGGGGACCTGAAATACATATGGAAAATGAATGGGGGAATCTGAAAAAATCAGGTAAAAAAACATTGAAAATGCCCAATCCCCCCCTGCCGTAAATAACGATCGCTCCCTAAATGATGTTTGGTTTGGATGTTAAAGGTCACATTAAACTCTTCCTTTATACTATAGAATTTAATTTGTGTTCTTTATTAGAGGTGGGCTATACATGTAGAAGGTCAATGTTTCAAATCACTTCGACCACAGGCTCATTTGATGAATTTAATCACCCTGATCCCACTTTCGAGGATAAAAATGCCAAAAAGAAGTGCGAAACCATGGTGCCTAAACATCGAAAAACTCAAAATCGGCCGCCAAATTTGGTCAAAATTTGATTTTTTTAATATTACCATAACTGCAATTATTTTTTGTCATTTGCTTAATTTTGGTGGCAATAGCCATGATTTGGGTATTATGAATGCATGCTATGCACTTCACATCTATTTCATCTTACGTAGCCTTTTTTCCGTGTTTCCTTGAAATGCCATTTTTGCTTAAAATTTGAGCTCTGAAAGGCGCTTCCCCCATAAATGTGGGCATCCGATTGATAATGTTGAACATTTCAAAAAGTTGAAGATAGATTTTTTATATGAACACTTTGCTGAAATTTGACTTGCGTTGTTTTGCAGTTTTACAACTATAGGGCTTTAAATGTCAAAAATGCCCTCCATTGAAACCCAAACGTCGAAAGATTTGTTGAACCCTGTATATTCCAAATGAGAGTGTTTTCGTCAAATTTTAAATGATGCCACAGGAAAGGTACCGTATTACACAGCGTCTAATCTTCAAATAAAATGAATGAATCAACCATTCTGTGATGGCCCACCGGTTTAAAATTTAAAAAACTTTTGAATGATAATTACTTTTTGGGAAACCGCCCTCACAGTCCAATTTTAGACTAAACTGCCATTTTGGCGAAACGAAAAGTCGTGTGAGCTAGAAGTTGCATAGAATGATTCCTTGCATGCCAAACCCAACATGGGATTGCCACAAAAATGAAGGTGTTAAACAAAGCTCTCAATTTTTGTAAAAATATGATTTTTAAGGCCAATTTGGCGGACATTTTGGATTTTTCGTTGAGCACGTCTATTTTCGCCCGTTTTTTTCATTATGACCTCTATAGCCCACCTCTAATCTTTATCAGCTACACCTAGGCCAAAACATACAGTGTGTAAACTTACCGTTCAAATGAATCACTGGACCAAAAAAATGAATATGGTGATGCGATCTGGGAAACCCACCACATTGGGGAAATTTATATTTTGAGTTTTTACTATCACTAGCAGAGTTTGAAATATTAAAGTTTCCCCAAATTACTACTACTCTTTTTTCTTGATAACGCACATCACAAGTTACGCCGTATACATTTGACAAAAATAAAGTACATACTACATACAATATAACAGATTTAAAGCTATTTCTTTATTTTTTCAAAAGTGTCCTGGGTGCGACATGTGGGCGGGTTATCCCAGATCACATCACATATCTGACTCGCTCCGGTTGGGAACAATAATTGGGTTTACAAATGGTGATGTGTACAGTGTTACATGTTAACTCATCTTCCCCCCTCAACCATCGATTAGCACCTCACTCACATCACTCCCGATTTCCATTGCTAACTGTACTTGTCAGAAGATCTGTCAAAGGTCAACACCTTTTTTTTAAAAATCTGGTCATACATCTAATGAAGAATTGTGCCTTCAAATGGATTACTTGAGAGACTAACAGGCATGGCAGAAGAGCAAATCTTGTGTAGTCAAAAGGGGAATTAAATGCCAACAAGGGATTTTAACTGGAATCAACCAAGATGACAAAATTAACCCTAACCCGTCCGAAGGTCAAAGATGCAATATCATCAGTGCGCCTATTGCATGTAATTGCACGTCGCCACCGGGCCGCGTCAAATAGATAAAAGTGGTCACAGTTCGGGTAATTCGGACCATTTTGGAAATTGGAGTGATCCTGTGTGGAGTTTATAAATTGCAAACTTAAAGGGAGAAACCCTTTCAACAAAATATTATAGAATATACTCTGTAAATAATTATTGACCATCATATCGAGCGGTTTCATCATTCGAAAAAACGAATTTATTACCATAAACAATGAATTAAAACCATTTAGTCTGACCATGTGCTAGTAAAATTCGCACTATGGTATAAAAACGTGTTATGCGATACGTCGGAACGTTTGCGTCACACATGGCATATTAATACACCTTATGAACGCTTCACGTGTGAAGGTGTATGACACTACGGTGCCGTCGGTATCGCATTAACACGTATACATATCCCATAAACTACGCGAAATTTAAATAGGAAATGTTTCAGACAAATGTTTTTATTTCAACTTTTAATGGTTAGTATAATATCCGTTTTTTCCATGAAACCACTCGATATGTGTTCAAATAATTATTTTTATAAGCATATATTTGGAGTTATTCTTAGTAGGTTCTCCTTTAAAGGGAGGTTAAAATTCCAGATCTTGGCATGACTTCGGGTCGTTAATGTTAACAACAGAAGTGAAATGGACAAACAAAACCCAAAGACCCGTCCTGCTAAGCAATGACTTGACTGGCCTATCTTTTATCAACCTGACATATTTTACTGGCCCTCAGTCATGCAAAAATGAACTCGGGACCGCTGTAGAAACAATTTTTGCCTCAAACTTACCGACCTCTAAAGGAGTCCATGTTTAGCAAATTCACTTACTTTTGGGGTGTAAGACATCGGTAGACAACCCTTAATTTTTAAGAGTTTTTCAGAAGCAATAACTTAAAAGAGCTATTTGAAATGCACTTTTCAGAGGACGATAATTTCACTTTACAGACTAAGTCCAAATCCGGAAATCCAAGGTGGACATGAGACAGGTGAAATGTCATACAATGTCGACCAAATTTTGTAAACATTTTAAAAAAACCCCATGATATAATACAATGTACTTCCAGTGCGCAGTAACGGTCGCATGAGCGAATGTCTCTCATGAGCATGCTTAATAGTTGTCTTGGGTCAAAGTCCGTTTTTTTTGTGCGCATGCTAAAATCCGCTCGCTTTGACGGAAGTATGTTACAAGGCTCGCGAAAAAATTGTGTAAAAATACCCAAACCCCACCATTACGACGTTTGTAGTGATAACCACACCGGACGCGTCCCTATGTTTGCAGTAAAGACGTTATGACATAGCGTGAATAATAATACGCGCCACGTCCGACCGCGATCATAGCTCTCACTTCATATAGTAATGCCCTCTCTACTCTCTGTTCGACTGACTTTCCCGATTTATTTGGGTCTTTAATTTCAACTAACCTCTGTGCTGACCTACCGGATGCTGTCTTGTGCCTCATAATAAAATCCAGGGAGTTGGACGGAGAAAGTGGAACTTGAAATTTAAGAACATTTTTTTTAAATAATCCTCGGGAATCGGGTAAAACAATGTGTGCTGTACATGACGGCATTTCTCAAGATCTTGTAAGTATCATTGACAGCCAAAAAATTTCTGTGAAAGTCACAAGCACTGTGTATTTGAGTGCTCGTACCATGAATCCATAGGTATTTCTTATTTGTACGCTGGTCCGAAAAGGAAGTTCTCGTAATTGAGGTCCAGTCCAATGTTACAGTCAGCCATAAAATGTGTATGTAAAGACCTCTAGACTAGTTACGATTATCGGAACTGCCCAAAGACATGCTCAGCAGGACTATTGTCCCCGTCAGTTTTTGAAGTTTTTATGTTAATTTTATTAAGATACCTACTCTTCCATACCCATGTGTATGTTTGGCAAAACTGTTGACCACTGCATCCACTGCCTCTCGTAAAACACTTTTGGCTCGTTGATCACTCATGCCACCATTGCCTTGTTGTGGTTGACCTGTTTTGGGTTGGCCTGTGTTTTGACGTGCCCGGCAGCCGGCACAGGCATCTGCTGATGTTGATGAGGGTGTGGGTAGGGATATCCCTGTTGTTGGGGGTACTGTTGTCCCTGTTGCCTAGGGGGACGACCCGCAGGCACCCCTCCCCTCTGCCACCATACCAAACCATACTCTTCTTTCTCATGCGTAGGCCTGCAACCTGTTGTTGTTGTGGTTGTGTATTGAACGGTTCGCCATCATCATATTAAATTGTTGCGGCGAAATAAATGTTGTTGTCGATAAACTCGGCGTTAATTTGACCACTTATTTCTTCTCGATGTTTCTAAACTCTGCAGACGTCAAAAAGGAATACTCCTAACAGTGAACAAAAACTGCGATATAAACGCTTGTACATTCATTTCTGGTTAAAATGGGACTCTTTTTGCGGAGACCTTGCGTACGTATCTGAAAAAAAAAATATAACCAATACATGATATCAATCGATAATCATGACGATTGGTTTATTGTAATCAATGCATCGGTTATACTGTTGCCAGCCTGTTTTTGAGTGCTTTAAAATATTCCGCTATTAGGATCTCATAAAATTCTCTAGACTCTAACTAAGGACAACTAGTACGGGAACCCAAATTTACGTCGTTTTTGACATTGGTGTAGAATGAGGGTGATTCGTAAATGTGAAATGCAAAGATTGATAATGACTCATCTGACATGCCCGAAATTTCAGTATGACTCCGTTGTACTAAAGGACAACAGACTGAGACTCGGCTTATTTCTTAGGATCCCTGGCTTAGTTCGCAATGCAATCCTATTATCGGGGGGGGGGGGGCACTCAACTTTCATTTGGGTAGGGCCGCACACCTTGGACCTTGCGAACTTAACAAACCTTACGAAATGGGGGGTCTTGCGAACTGAAAATGGGAAAATTTGGACCCTTGAGAAGCGTTGGACTAAATTTTGTTCAAAATTATAGGCCACAAATGTATTAAAATCAAATTTGCTGGGGGGGGTGGGGTGAGGAAGGGCTTCCCGGTGAAATTACGGGCTTGTGAACTAAAACATGCTCAAATGGGACACCTAGCTACACCTACGACTGCCGGAGCGTAACGGCTGAAAGGCCGGGGTCTTGTTTGTCGAGGGCCGCACAAACCTGTACCACCTTTTTCGGTCAGTGCTCCCCCCCCCCCGGGCCTACACTGCAACACTGGGGTGTTAAATTTAACACCAAGTCGGTGTCAGCTTGTGGTGTTGTTTCTGGTGTTGAAATTTAGGATTTAACACCACTCGGTGTGCTGCTCTAATTTTCCATTATGGATGATGGTGTTCCGTTTATGATTTGTTAGAGGCAAGCAATTATAATGGAAGCACAAAATAACAAATCATGTATTTTATATTACACATATGAATGTTAACACCAAAGTTTGGTGTTATCTAACACCAGAGAGAGTGGTCCCGTATTGACTGCAGGAGAGTGTTGAATACCAGTGATGTCAATTTGACACCCGGCCAGTGTTTAAAACAAAATGATTTAACACCATGGTGTGTGTAAAATTAACACCAAGCATTGTCATAGCATACATTGTCACACAACAAAACACCAAAATTGGTGTTAATTTAACACTTATATGGTGTAATCTAACACCATGGGGTGGGCCCGTATTGACTCCCGGGTGGTGTTAAAATTAACCACCTGGGTTAAAGTTTACACTCCAGTTTTTGCAGTGTATACGAGCAAATCAGACGCATTTTATTCGAATGACATTTTCGGGCGAGTACGAAGGCCCCCTACCATATAGTCCACTCAATCTCGGTTGACCTGGACAAAACTGCTACAGGTTTTCTTGTTGTAACTTGTGTGTTATAAACCTCCGAGCAACATTCAAAAGGGTAGAAAAAGGGAATCATGCAAGACAGCTAAGTGCATAAAAGACTATGTGCCATTTTTTGCCTCTATTTGGTTATTTTACAATATATTAGAAGGGGACGACCACGAATTAAGTAAAAGTAAGTTTTTCATCTTGAATTTCATGGTCTGCACCCCTAATCCCCATCTGTAGAGTTTTGCGCTGATATTTCATCCCGTTTTCATGTTAGAGCGACAGTATGATTTTCTAGCCCCTATTGGTAAATTAATATCGGTCGACCAAAATGGGGTACATTTTCGCTCACTATAACTTCCAAACCCAATATCCTTTTCCCTAAATTTCACAGGGAAATGAGAAAAATAGTAGCTTCTTAAAATACCAACATTTTGACCACTTCCGGTAAAATCTTGGAGTATGGGAACGGTGCTATTAGCGATCAGGCCACGGCCCTCCTGAGTACTCTTTCTTGCTGTCCAACATAGGACCCGAGGTACTTGAGGTCTAACCTTTTTGAGTTGGGTACCGTGTGTACTGCAGATAGGTTGATTATTCTCTTCCTCCTTGACGGTCATGTATTCAATTCCGTCTCTTTGGCATTTGGACGTAGGCCGACTTTATCTGCACCATTCTCAAATGATGCTTTGTAGAAGATCTTGTGCAGCACATCACACATCCCCTGTTAGAGCTACGTAGTCAAGGTCTGTGAGATGCTGACTTTGGTGACGTCTAGAATGCTTGGCCGCCTTTTTATGCTGTTGTCCTACCTATTACTCAGGCTATTACCAAATGACCCACTTTTTAAAATGTTCACATACTTAATGACCCCCATTTTCTTCTTTCATGCTATCCACTTTTATCACAAGTTTGCATTTTAAAGAATTTGAACACCCAAATTCAACCTATACGTGCACATTTTTAACAAATTTATAATTTCATGGCAGCAATTTTTTTTAATTCCATGGCAGTTTGAACTCTAGAAAAGAGACATTTTCTATTTTAATTTCAAGTTTTAACATCATTGGTTTCATACTGGATGACCCCATTTTATTCAGCTTGTGTACCGAATGACCCCGTATTTTTGGATACATTTTATCTGAAAGGACCTGGGAAAGGACCCTATTTTTCACCTGGCCGAGGCATACCCATCACTTCGCATATAGGGAGGGCCCCGGCACTAGTTGACCCAATGTGTTTGAATAAATACTCTCTGATAATAATTTGCTGAATAAAGATCTCCCCATCCCGATTGCAGTCTGACAAATCATCTAGAATGCAAAATTAATTTTGGCGGGAAAATTGCGGCCATCTTAAATAATGACCATCACTTTCCACTTTTAATATATCAATTGTAAGTGCTACACACCTTGCAGGCATAGCCATGTAAAACATGTTCAAATACTAACAGAAAAATGGAAAATCTCCCTTAACATGCATTTATGAGCTAAATACATTTGTCGATATATGGGCGTATACGTCCACGTAAGATAAATGCAAATTACATTACATGTCTTGCCAGGCTTCCCTTTTTCTACCTTTTTGATATGTTGTTTGGGAGATCTGTTGCTGCTAGTTACAGCAAGAAAACCTTCTGTAGAAATTTTGTCCAGGTGTACCTAGTATTCTTCATAGATTGAGTGGACTAATATGAAATGTTCATCGCGGTAGAAGTTCCTTTTACTATAGACTCAGCCTTGAAACGGTGTGTCGCGGTTTTATATCGACGCGAAACTTTACAGATGGGGTTTTGGAGTGAAGGCCAATCTATTAAGATGGAAACTCACAGAATTAAAAAAAAAAGTTGTGCAAAGTTTGCAATTATTTTTAATGCCACTTTTCCGCTTTAAAAGCCATATTTTTAATTTGATTTTCAACAAAAAAAATCTTGAGAAAATCAAAAAAGGGAAATGTGTAAAATAGTAAATTTTAAAAGCTGTTTGACCTTACTTTCTAAGAAACTGACTTCAAAATAGACTTAAGTTCTGTTAGAAATTTAATTGATTTAGTTCTCCAGCATGCAGCAGGTATAGTTTGTGTCATCTTAAGTTGAAGGTGACGTCACTGCGACTTTTATGTTGCGCACCCTTGAATCGCGCGCGCTATGCTTGGAATCAGAGAATGATACGCACGCGAATAAAGGCGGCACGATCGAGACGCTAGTGGGAATGCAAAGACGCATAATGACGTCACCTTCAACTTGAGATGAGACAAAGTATAGATAAGCATACTTTTAGCTGCCCAACGTACGGAAGTCCCACTCTTGCGACGCAAAGTGCGTTGTGAATTTAGCATTTCAATTTACGCGTGTCGCGCATACGCCACGATCACTTCCGAACGCGTTTCGAAGAAAACACGAATACCCCCAACTTTTGCTCCATGTCTGATTCAAAATGGCGGCGAGTCCGGCTTACTTCATATCCTTAAATCGCCCCCCCCCTTTTAAGATGTGAAATAATTTATTTTTGGTCAACATATAAATGCTGCTCAACAAACATGTTAATCATTTACCATACTATGACTCGACCTGCAACAGATCTCGCCAATCAATTCTCCTCATTCTTTGTAAATAAGATTGTAAACATCAGAAAGGAACTGGACAGTCAACATGTTATTATTCCTAATTGCTTTCAAGACACATCTTGTGAACATATTCCCCCTCTTGAAGTGTTCAGGCCAAGTACTGTAGAAGAAATTTCAAAAATCATCAACTCATCACCAACCAAGACCAGTCGGTTAGATCCTATTCCAACATGGTACCTCAAGGAAAATCTACCTCAACTTCTTCCAGTGCTTACTGGTATTGTTAATGTCTCTCTTTCTACTGGAGTTTTCCCAAAAGGAGCTCATTCTGCAATTATTAGGCCTCTCCTGAAAAAGCCAACTCTTGATCAAAATACTCTCAAGAACTATAACAGACCTGTTGCAAACATAACTTTTGCTGGTAAATTAATTGAAAAGATTGCGTGCTCACGTCTCACAGAACACATGGATTTATTCAACCTTGCGGATCCTTACCAATCAGCTTACAGACCATGGCATAGCACTAAATCAGCACTTGTTAAAGTTAAAATATGACATTATTTTGCAATTGATGCTAATAAAGCTGTTCGTATTTTTTATTAGACTTACATTTCTTCGACCCGATTGATCACCAATATCTTAATTTCACATCTTTCTCAACGAATTTGTGTCAAAGGCCCCGCACTAAATTGGTTTCGCTCCTATCGTGCTGTTTGGTCTACTCAAGTTGATTAAGCGTGTAAGCTTTTCCTTTCTGAGCCCATCATATGCAGTTTGTTTCGCCCCAGGCTCTGTTGTTGGACCTGTTGGCTACACTATTTACAAACAACCCTTCAGTTGTGACATTGTAATCATCATCACGTTCTCTCATCATGTGTATGCCGATGACACACAGTTATGTATCTTTTGATCCAGTGGCCGGAGAACTCGACGTACAGTTATCTCACTCAAATCACTCCAAAATGTATTCTGGATATAAAAACTATACTTAATGACTGCAACAAACTTAAGTTAAATGAACGTAAAACAGATTCTTCATTGTCTGCATCGCCATATAATTATAAACATCATGCCATCCAATGTACTGCTTTCTAAATTGGAAGTGAACACATTGAACCTGCAAACCATTGGAATTTGGTTAGCAAATTTCTTTGACACTCATATGACCCATGTCATCTCATATTACTAATTTAGCAAAATCTTTTGTTTTTTTTTTCACATTTAAGAAATCCGCCAGAATCAGGAAATATCGATCAACCTACATGTCATCATGCCTGCACATTCATTAATTCTTTCACGCAAGATTATTGCAACAGCCTCTCTCCTCCTCCCATCTACTTAGTTCTCGCCTTCAACGTCTACAAAATTGGGCAGCACGTCTTATATTTGAAGTTGACCGCAAACCCTCCCTCCCCTGGACCATTTTGCTTTGAAACACTTTCCCTGGCTACAATACGCCAACGGATCATATTTTAAATTAAAACTTTTGCTGTATATAAATGCCTTCACAACCAATGACCACATATTTCTTGATTGTTTATCTTTTTTTTTTAAAAAAATGTACCAAAGAGACAACTTCCGTCTTCCAATGATATTTCGTCTTTGACTAACCCTATCCCCTAGAGTATTAGCTGGTGATAGAACTTTCACAGTGTCTGCATCAAAAGAATGGAATAAGCTTCCTGTATATATTAGACAATCTTCATCTACTACTATGTTTAAAACACTCTCTCAAAACCTCTTTGGTTTCCCATAAGCATTTTTTTCATTTGTGTATGATGCAAATGCTCATTGGTACTTGTATTAATTGTTGTCCTTTATTCTTTTTTCAGTGTTGACTTGTGTGGAACACCCATTATTTAGTCCTTTTTAGTATGTAACGCTTTGAGCCTTTTGGGAATGGCGCAATATGGCCCTATATGTATAGTATGTATGTTAATGATGTATGTATTATTTCTGTATGTATGTATTGTATTAAGGTTATTATGTATGTATGTAATGTTATGTATGTATGTATGTATGTAGCCAAGATGGCGACGGGATCAGACGTGCCTCTACGTCTCTCGTGCATAATCTCCACTTTTCATCCTGTGGGTTTGCATTTTTGTCGCTCTTCTTGGATATACAAATATCGTCATAACTGCTGTCGTTAACGTAGATACCAAAATTGAGGGGCCGGAGATGAGAGAAACCTTAAATTCCGCGTTCAAAAGCGCCATATATCTGGGCGTATTAGACGTGGATGAACGTCCCTACAAAACCAGGAACGACCCGGCAATGACTAGAACTCAAAACTCTTGCATATGGCTGCCCCGTTTAACCCTTTCCAATCAAGAATGGGAAGCACTTTTCGACTCTGGAAATGAAATTTCGCCTAGATATTGCAGACGCTTACCATGGTAAGGACGGTTACTTATACCACCCAAATCCAACTTGTTGGTGGAAAGTGATTGGGTTACTTGTGAGCATCTTCTACCATGACCGGAGAATTCAGCGAGTTAAAGCTAACACTCTGAGTTATCACACCCTTTTTGAGATCCTCTTGCCGTAATTCTGATTAAATTCCCGACCAGGATAAGAACAAGAGCAAATCATAATTTATCCAAAGATGAGCTTCTTGACATATATCCCAACCAGGAATCATTTTGTTCTTATGATATCCAAACAAAATTTTCCAAACAATAAACCGGCCATGATGGAATGAATCGTCACTAAATCAGCTCACTCAAACGATGTTGGAAATCCAACAGAAAACGTGCCATTCAATCATCGCCAAGATAATGTTGAATCGCCACAGTTAATGTGTCCCGTATCAAAAGAAACTGTTCAAGAGTTTTTACTCTAAACAAGTCCGTAGTAACATTGTTTTGGGGATTACACGGCAGCACGCCAATGAAACCATAATTTGAAATTCCGAACGCCTGGGCCGACCGATGCATTAGTGATGCCCGGTCACTGAACTGGAAATCTTACAAACAATGAAAACTCTTCCTAACAAAAGCTCACCCGGTCATGATCGCATCACTATTGTGATATTCAAGTCTCTTGGAATAATCCTTACCCCGCTTGCGTCAATAATCTAACACTGTCTTGCAATGTAAAGTTCCTGATGACCTGGAAAAAGGCTACGATCAGGTTATTCCCAAGCCAACAATGACGCAAGAGACCTTTCTAAGGGAGACCCTATCTTCCCTACTTGTAACTATTTACAAACTATTCATGAAACTAATGGAAGAAGCAATTATACCGTGGATGTGTTGACCCGGGGGGGGCCCACTCTACCTAAACCTGTTGTCTCCCGAGCAGAAAAACGCGGGGAAAGGGTAAGGTTTTTCCACAACAGCGGCGCGGACCGCACGGACGCGAAAAGGGTCCCAAAACCAAGCAAAAGGACCATAAAGGGTATCGTTTTTCGCATTCCGCAAGTCCAGCGTTTAGGGTAGCCAATGGCGGATCCGGCTCCTTCCTTGCCGAAAAAAATATAAATGCGACAATGAATGCACTTACGTCGCAAAAAGTCCTCTAATCTTCTGTAACTCATATTTGCAGATTTTCCCGCGCTACGCGCAGTTGATCTATGGGTGCCTGATTTAGTCAGGGCCGGGCCATCGTTAGAATGACGACTCTTTGTGATTACCTGATGTCGCTAACATATGCTCTACCTTTTAATAAACGCATGCATGTGCGGCCAACTCCATTGAATGTACAGGGGGGTCGTTATTGAGAAAGTGGTATATCTCAACACCAAAGCATTTTTATAACAGTGAATAAACTTACAAAATTTCAAAATTGTTCTTATCCAGTGCCAGGCAGACTTGCATAAGTTGTTAACATTTTTAAAAAGTGAATATTGCAAGGCCAGGGTTTCGACTGTTTTGCTTTACGGGGGAAGGGGGCATCCCCTTCCGCACGTACCCTTCGCGGCCATATCGTCCATTTCTTTTCAAATGGTCCGCCTCCTCCTATGAAAGGGGCTGGAGACTGGATCCGTCCCTGAGGATAGCTTTTTTCTCTTGTGAGAGACAGAAATCGAAGACTTAAAGAGAAGTTTGAGTCCCCGTTGAGCATGCCTAATCAGTGCCCATCAATAATGTTAGGGTTACTATTTAGTTACTCTGTAATAAGGGTAGCCTTGGGTTTTCCGTGTAGGGTATAGTCTGATAGAAGGAAAGATAGCCGGTTTCGGGTTCAGATATGAAAAGTTACTGCTCGGCGATGACTTACATGGGGAATGTATGTAAGTGTCCCCCCGGGATTTGTTGCACTTTAATAGGCTCTCCGATAAGCAAAAAAGGTATGTTCAATGCCTAGAAACGGGTTCAAGACAACGGTTTTTCTTAAAAACTCAATACCGATTTTCGCCACCAATCTGGTAAACTATTCGTAACTTTTATTGATTTGGCAGATGCTTTCGGTAGCATAAACCATGACTTTATGATTGATTCTTTACAGATATTATGGTTATTCCTGAAAAGATCGTTAATTAACTAAGGACATTTATACAAATTCATATTTTCAAGTCGAACTAGTACTGGATATACGATTAATACACAGACAGAGACGGTATGGGTATAATCCAAGGGTGCCCGTTCCTCGGTACATTGTTTTGAAAAAGGGATTGATATTTGGTTGATGAGGTGGATGATGGGGAGACACCAACGTCATTCTGTGCCAAATCCTGTACAGGGTTATGTTGA
The DNA here is from genome assembly GCA_023653785.1 of Ophioderma brevispina. Taxonomy (NCBI): domain Eukaryota; kingdom Metazoa; phylum Echinodermata; class Ophiuroidea; order Amphilepidida; family Ophiodermatidae; genus Ophioderma; species Ophioderma brevispina. Next base: position 22,271 of record JAMKCH010020642.1, on the reverse strand, counting down.
TGGGACCGTAGCAATAGGCACGGTCAACGAACAAAAACTCTGGACAGTGGTGATAAAAAAACTGGATTTTTGTAAAACACAGGGATGGAAGTCAAACATAGAAAAATGTGCCACCATGCCATGGTCAAAGGTCTGAACAATTGGAGTAAGAGAGATAGTTCACATCGACTTAAATTATCATTCAAACTGCCGTACCAAAAATAGGCAAAAGTGGCAGTATACTTATTGGGTTACGGACATCAGTTTAGATGATAAGGCTGTGGTACTCAGCTCCTCCATTGTTAATTGAATTTCACGAAGGCTTGAAAAGAGTTAATCATCAAGCACTTTGCCCAATAGCTTGCGAAATAAAAGCCATAATGTTTTGATATATATGGCGGTTTCAAAGTTGAATTTCGAGTTCTTACTTTACATTTCCTTTAAAGGACACTTTTGAGCATGGAGGATGGCATTGTGAAATATGTTCGGAATGGATGATTTAAACAAATCATCCAAAGGGAATATTTGTTATTCCCTCCAGTAGTTAAAGGAGGTTGGTTTATTAGGTATTCTTAAAGCCACATCCTTTGTATGTGGTAGAAAAACAGAAACGTACTTTTTATCTTCTGCCAGGCAGAAGATTAAACCTGAATTGACCAAAACCTAATTGCAGTGGTACACAGTTCTTATTGTGTGTACAGCCCATTCATTGTTTACCATTTTCAGCTGTTAATGCTACTTGCTGTTGCGTTCCAGAGTCTCATTATTTCCATGTATGGCCATGGTCCGTTGAGATCATACCCACTTGCGCACATATAGTGATAGTGAACATTCCCTGCGTGCACTAAATGAGATAGTCCTAACCTAAAGGTTAGCTATTTTGTTGTAACAGTTTTTCTGATATGGTTGGGTCAGATTGCAAAATCTTGCTTGTCAAATTAAACTGTAGATTAGAATGACTTATATACCAATTTATATCAAAATAATTACTTCCAATGTTATAATTACATGTGGTACAGAATACATTTGTTTTGTTGTATGTATATTTTAACATGTTAGCATGGAACTATTTCATTTAAGCAGAACTAATATTTCCAGGTGTGGTAAAACCGCCAAAAAACTTTTTTAAAGAATATAGCTTATGGCAAAACATAAAAACACTGTGTGTGAAAGTAAATTTAGGGTTTCATAGGGATTGGTAACTGTCCATATCACCACTGCTTTACCAAAACGCCAACAATTGTATTGTGCAACGTCAGTAACTTTTAAACGGCACCGCTTCAGGAGTTAAAACAGCAAAAACAACAGCCATTGGTAACCTGTAATCGGTGTTTATTGTAGAATGGTTTCGCAGTCAATTCGTCAGAAAACCTGGCAATGAAAATCAGGGGGCCCTAAGGGCAAAACGGGTTGTTATGGTTCAGGTCAAGTTTCAGGGGGGGGAATGGCAAACTATGAAACCATCTCCGCCCAAAAATATAATTATGAAATAAATATAATAAGAAAAAAAAAACAGGACCAACTACCAAGTTACCACCAATGGACGTTTACAAATAGGTTTGAAGAAGATGGGACTGCGTCGGCAGCAGGTGTTGTAAATTTTTCCTTCTCTGTTCTTCGGGTTGGCTTCAGTGCTTGTCCTTGGGTGGTTAAATCGTTATAGGGGTTTGGTCATTGCGGGGTATAACTGTTTAAACCCTTCTCAACTAGTTTCATATTCAGTTTATCCATTGGGTCATGTTCATGCCAAAAAAAAAACCCACCAACGGTGGTGGAACCCCACCCTTCTTCAGATTTTGTTGAAAATTTGCAGTTCAAAAAAAGGTACATTTTATGGGGCACAGAGGATGGTTCAAAAGGAAAAAATTTCAAAATTCCATTCCGTTTTGAAGTTATGGGCTCTCGAAGTTTTACGACTCGGGACTAAAAAAATTTGTGATTTCAAGTATGAAAAAAACTTTTATTTAAGGCTATTATATAATCAGTAGTGTTTGCTTGTTATTGATTTTCAACAAAGTGGCAATTAGAATTTCTCTCGTATCCCCCTAGGTAAAAATTAGGCCCTCGAAATAGTTTTTTGCCAGGTGTGAAAATGGACGAACATGGGGACAAAAAAACATTAGAGGGCGCTTATTTTTGACGCGTACACACTGATATAAGTTCTAGCAATTGAAAAAAAAATATTAGCAAAAAAACCCTATAAATTAAAAAAAAAAAAAAATAGAAAAGTTTTTGTTTTGTATTTTTTGATGTCTTTTCAGTGTGAAAAAAAAAAAAAGTTGGGATTACATATCAAGAAAAATTAAGACTCCAGTTTGGTTTAAAGGTTTGCTGCTGAATTCAGAAACATCTTCACTCTAATAAATTGCAAAATTTGAACAAAGTATTTGGGGAGAATTTTTTTTTCATCCACTACAGACCACTTTAGATGTGAATCAGTATCATCAAAACAAGGGTCCCGAAACAATTCTGTACATTGACATGTTAGGTGGACCCGTGTAAAATTTCCGAGTTACTTAGTCAAAATTTGCCTTTTTCTGGGTACAGGTTTCTGAATTCTGCAAAAAAAAAACTTGTTTCAAACCAAAAAATGGGCCCAAAAAACTTGCTTCTCGTACTTTTTTCAGTGAAGACACAAAAATTAAACAAAAACCAAAACTTATAAAATCACATAATGATTGTTCTAGTGTATGGCTAATATTTTTTTTCAAAATGCTAAAAAATAACTTCTATCAGGATGTAAATTTTCAAAAAATAAGCGGCCTCTATGTTTGGTTTCCCATTTTAGTCCATTTCACACGCCATGGACTATTTCGAGGGCCATTTTAACTTAGGGGGGATACGGAAGAGGGAAAATTCTAATTTTGCACCACCTTGTGGAAATCAATTAACAAGCAATTAAACTGATTATATTAAATAGCATTACTAAAGTTTTTTCAATAACTGGAATTCACAATTTATAGGTCCGAGTTCGTAAAAACATTTTGAGAGGCCCCATAACTTCCAAAAAACGGGAAGGTGAATTGATAAAAGGGCCAAGATAGCGCCTTCTTGTTTGTCCCTGTGGTCCAATTTTAGTCCATTTTGGCCCCCCCCCACCCCCCATTGGCAACTATGTTTGAGGGCCTATTTACTAGGGGGATTGGCAAAAAAGAAAAAAGATAAAAAAAGAAGATTCTTTACTTGCCACTTGTTGCATCAAATAACCCAAATCAAAACTACTGATAAATATATAAATAAGGCATAATAAAGTTTTTTTTAATTACTGAATTCAAATTTATGAGTCCTGTCTGTCCGTTTAAAAACTTTCGTGAGCCCATGAAATTTCAAAAAAAACAAAACGGAATGGAATTTTGATTTTTTTCCTTTTTTTGACCTCCTTTGTAGCCCCCATAAAAATATTTTAAAATGTACCTTGACTTGCAATTTCCAAAAAAAAATCTGAGAGGAGTTTGGGGGTTCCACACCCTTGGTGTGTTTTTGGGGCATGGGAAATTTACCCCCATTGTACATGCATTTCATCCCCAACCAATGAGTGTAGTGTTCGAGCGACCCCTCGTTACCTAATGAAGCTGAAACATAAGGCTATCAATAAGTTGAAAAACCCCCCAAAACATTAAATTGTGATAAGAGCAAAACTAACAGGGGGTTAGCAATAAAAAACAAAAAAAACCCTACATTCAAGGGGGAAAAGATTTTTTTCTTGAAATGTTCAATTGCTGAATGTTTTGCTTTGATTGTCTTACAGGGAAAAAAAACAGGCTATCAGAAGATTTTTAACTTGGGTGTCTTTTCGGAGAGGAGGGGACCTAAAAAATTTCTGTTTTGGGCCAGATTTTAAGCCATTTACAATGTGGAGAGACTGGGACATTTTCGGGCGTTATACTTACCAGTGTGAGGTCAAAAAGAATAGGGGAACGTGATTCGATTGATTATATTTTATTTCAAAAAAAAACTAATTGAGCTTGATAATAAAAAAGTTTTTTTTTTAGATTAAAACTTTTTTTTAAAAAAAAAAAAAAAAAAGAATCACCGAAAATTTTCATTTCATTTCCTAAAAAAACCCATTGTTATGCCTGTTCTGCCGAAGGGGGAAAACCCATTTTATCCCAGCTGGGTCCAACGGAATTTTGCTGAATGATTTGCACTATGCGAGTACCTGGGGCAATGGACTGGGTATTGAAATGTAAAATGATCAATGGTAAAAACCCGCGAGGTGTCAAAAATATCATGAAGTATATGCACAAAAAACAATAATAATGAATAAAATAAAAAATAACAAAATCTGAAGGTATTTCAAAAAAACTAAACCTTTGGATCTTTGGTGGAAAGGTATTCGGTATCATGGCCCCTCCACATCCAGGAGTCCCACAAACTTTTATTACTTAAATCAATGCACGCGAGGGATCAAGTAAATGATACCAAACCCGAGGGAAAACTTTCTTTCGGGTTGTATCCATTTACTTGATCCTCGGCGTGCATTGAATTGAGGTTCAGCTTTCGTCATAGATTCTGCTAGAAATTTTCATGCATATAAGGCCCGCCATTCTATAATAAAAATATAATTACGGGCCGCTTGAAAAACTCTGAAATTAAAGACTTGGAAATTTAACAGTAGTGCTTCTGTTCACTTGGTATCACATTTAACACAGTCCTCTGGGGACCATGGTTAGTTCTCACGAAGAGAAAGCGAGAGGCTCCGGGTTCGAGACGTGTATTTTTCGTCTGTATTTAGTTCTTCTTGCTTCGGCCAGTTGCTCCGAGCTTCTATATAAATACTTTACAAAAACTTGATAGTTGGAACAAACCTACTTTGCAGACCCCATTCAGAGGGGGGAAACGTTGCCTTGCAGTCCCACAAGCAAAAAAACCGTTTTGCAAAACCACTTGCAAAACAGGGTATTATTAGCAAGGTCCAGGATTATTCCATGACTATGGAAACCACCAAGAAAAAACCGGAACCACCCCCCCCCCAATAAACGGCATCGGGAAGGAAAAGAAATGGGACTTACCAGGTCCCAAGGCTAACCATTACAAGCTTTGAGAATGAACCCAAGGATTGAGCTGATACTGTGCGTTCATGTATTCAAAGATAGCAGATTGTCTAATATTAACTCACGCGTAATTTTTGGGCCAACTTTGATTTTTCACTTTCATTTTGTCAAGGACATCCACAAGAATCGGCTTTCAAAAACTTGTCGCCGAAATTTCAGTGTCGTATTTTGTCACCTGATGACGCTTTTTCAAATGGGCCGGCCCAAAAAATCCATAGAAAAATCGAAAATTAAAAGCCGGTATTGTTTTACCACAAAATTACCCATATAATAGGGGTCAAAGTTTTGGATTTAAATTTTTGTCAAGTGGGGACCGCACCTAGAAACTGTTTTAAAAAAACCAAAAAAACAGTTGTTGTGTTCAGGAATGATAGAGGGCGTTTTTTTCAAAATAAAGGGCCGGCCAAAATTCATAAGAAGGGAAAAATCTTTAAAAACGCATTATTGTTCAAAAAAAATGGCCATTCTAATAGGGTCGGGATTATTTCTGGATAATTTTGGCCCAAGTGAACTTAGAAAATGTTGTAAATAAAAAAACAGTGTTGTTTCAGGAATGATTTGATGTGGTTTTGTTTCCAAAATGGCACGAACACCGAATCATAGAAAAATTAATTTTAAAAAGCAGAATGTTTACGACAACAAACTTATCTACTAAGTTTAGTTTTTTCGGGATGATTTTAGGCAAAGTGATCTCTAAGAAAAAATGTTTTTTATAAAAACGGGTTGTCATTTCAGAATTTAAATTTTGAGGGCACGTTTTTCTGTCTAAAAATGACTGCCAATTCACCCAAAAAAAAAAATTACCAAAACACTACCAAAAATAGGATAATTTTCCCAAGATTATTTAAGAAAATTGTTATACTTTAAAGAGGTTTAATACGTAATAATAATAAATATAAAAGTTGTTACTTTTTTTAACGCGCGAAACATAATCCACGTAAAAAAACGTGCTCAAAGGGCATGTTGCATTGCGGCAGCCCATGAAAGGCGCGCTACACGCACAATACGAGAAACAAAAAAAAAAAAAAAAACCCCGTCTACAGAACAAGATTTATGCGAAGAAGCTCGATTTAGAAAGCGGAGGAGGAAAACCTTGCGGAAAAACCGAGTATCGATAGAGAAACCCCAAATTTCCACATTTAAAAGCCCACCGAGGAACGAGCTCTGACGGGATTTTTTTGAACCACGAGGGGGACCTCCTTGGTGGGAAAAGGCGAGGGAAAAGAAGATTTACCGCTACGCCCAAAACCGTATCACAAAATCACCCACCATTTATTATTGTTAAAAGGGTTTGCTTTTTGTTAAAAATGGATTGTCCAACTTTACAAATGTTATTACTAAAGGGGACCATTGACTAACAAACAGAGAGGGGCAATAAAGCAACCCACGCTGCAAAAGGTTTTTTTTTATGAATTTTTCCCTCCAGGACATTGATTGGAAATGGCATTCTTTCAATTAGCGCTTCGGGCTAAACATATCGAAAGTCCTGGGCAAGGTTTCAGCCTTTCAGCCTTGGAATAAAAAAAAAACAGCTAGAATCACATGGTTGTTCGTGGTGGGGGACTGTAAAGGGGACAAGTCAAGATAATGAATGTCCGTTGCTTCAAAAAAAAGGTCTTTCCAAGAGTTAAGACCTATGTGTTGAAGCATTGCCATGAGGCAGATGCAGGAAACAAAAAAAAAATCTGCGGTATTCCCATTTTTGTGACGTTTCTATTCGGAGGACGTGGCAAAAAAACCCTTAAAAAAGTTTTTACCAATTAACATGTGTGGAGTTTAATTTTGGAAAACAAATTTTACGCAATATTCCATTAAAAAAAAAAATATTGTATAACAAAAAAAAAACTTGGTATTGAGTGCTGCAATTGTGCAGTGAGTGATTCATAGGCCGTTAAAAAAAATTCCCAGGGGGGGGATGGTGGGGATATATCCCCCAATATTTTGATGAGGGGATGGTCAATTCGATCACCCCCTCCATATTGATTTTTTGCCCGGTTCATTTGCTGTTTTTGACCAGGAATAAGTCCTCAAAATTTGACCATAATAGTTTAAAAAATTGGTTAGATTCCGCTTCGCTTCTCGCCGCAATTGTGTTCTATTTACAATTACATTAAAAACGATTTTCGCTCTTTAAATGGCAAAAAAAATTTATTTTTTTTTTTCTTGCATGTGGCTAGGTAATGAATCTTCTTTTCAGCAAAACCCTTGTTGTTTCATTCCAGGAGAAAGTCATCACCCTCAATCCCCCACCAATTGTCAAAAAGAATAGAAATTTTTACGCCACTGGCAATGATTGCGGGTTCTGCATCTTTATATAAACCAAATTAGTTTTTTCTCTTTTAATCCTGAGATCGTATAAAAACAAAAAACGGTGGTCTGATACAGTTCATTAAAAAATCGAAAAAAACCCGCAGCATTCCCACTCTCTCCTCGTTTTTCTCTGGGGTTAGAATATGGACATCTTGTGGCGTAAAAAGCTTTCTTAAACAAAGCGGTTAATCTGTTTGGAGTCTTTTTTTTTTTTCCTTATTTTTCTGCTGATTGCTGTGATGTGCCAACAAAGGCAAACTACATGTGTGTCCCCGGATTGTGTGTGTACCAAAATGTCGGTAAGACTAGGTTACGGTTGATGGGCTATTGGTTTTCCTGAAAGCAGGAGGGAGCCCTAACTGGTTGCGGGAAAGGAGGTGGGAAGTTTTGGAGTTTTTATCAATTCAACTTTCTTGGAGCCTTGATTACTAAGGAGGGGTGGATTAGCCCCATTTTGAGATCAAATCTTATCCAAAAGAATCTGGGCTGGACAGAGGAAATACTTAGGAAAAACTTCCCCCCCCAAAATTGTTCTGTCCCAGCTCTGGGTATTTCCCAATGGCCAATACGCCAAAGTGGAAGCCCGGACCCTCCACCCCAGCAGGGACCTTTAAACAGATTTGCAGCCTTTTGGGAGGACGTGTGGAGGGCGTATACTTCGCATCCATGGATCGAGAAGAGGAAAAACTCCAGCGTTCTTCAGGAGATTGTGGTAAAAAAAAACGGCTTGTTACAGAAGAATCTTTGCATCCAGAAATCTAAGATATTTTGGTTCATGTAATCATGCCGTGGTGTTGGGGGAGGATGGAAAGGAAACCAAAACTTGGGGAAGGAAAAGAAAAAGATGAAGGCCCCAAAGAGGGCTTGGTGGTTCGACCCCCAAAAAATTAGGGCGGTTTGACAGGGGACCACCCCAACTGTTGCTATTTCTTATTCTGAAGAATCGTCATCTCTGTTTGCATCGGCCAATCTCTGAGGTCACGATAATTTGGTCAGTTCAATGAACAGGTCCGAACCAAAACCAAAACCCAAAACCAACCAACCAAAAACCCACTATTACTAGTTCAATCTTCTTGACAACTAGGATTGTTGACCAAGCTGCTAAAAAATAATATCAAGAGTAAAAATACCTACAATAAAAGCCTTCCCCCCCCCCCCCCCCCAGTATCTTTGGTCTTTCTTTGACGGACTTGACGCCCTATTTTATAGCAAAGTGGTCCTTGTTTCATTGCACCCCCAGTCATGTATGCAAGGTATGGAATGGCCTTCTTTCCCCATTTAAAAAATAACTGCCCCCCAAATCGGCATGCATTATTGTGTCAGCATCCGCCGAGTTGACACCAAAAATTTTATGTTATTTGACTGAATTATTCTTTAAATCTTACCACCATGACTTGGGCTGAGAAGTGGGGGGGGGAACAGCGCCCTGAACTAGAAGTATTTATGCTAATTGAGGGGGTTACATAAAGAGGTTTATTTATCTTGTGGCTTTGGGAGAGGACAGTCCTAAATTAACCTGCATATCACACCAATCAAAAGCTCATTTGCGGGAAAAGACCTTTCACCGTTCGGAAGATTTCAAAGAGGTTAGTCCACGGGGGAAACTTGCTATCCCCATTATGATGCAGCAATAAATAAAAAAGGGAACAAGAAAGCCTCCCTAGGAGTTTGATAGTAGAAAAATATTTGTTCAGCCATATAAAATTGGGCCAAGTTTTGCTCTTGGGCTCTTTTCCATTGAATTCCATATCCAGGGCTTAAATTACTCACGGATGGAGGAACCCCCCTCCCGATTAGAATGTTTTCCACAAAATCTATATCGTTAGCCAGTTCTTGTCCAAAATTGGACCAAGTTGTTTTGGCATTTCGTCTCTCCATTTGGTTTTTGGACGTCCTGGCTTTCTGGTCCATTTTCTCTGGGGTCCCTTTGAACTCTGATGGTTTTTTCCACTTGGGCTCTTTGTGACTTGGTAGTAAAAGCCTCTAAACCATTCTTTATAAAAAAATCTCGAACATAATTAGCATTCGCACCCAGTTCCATACTCTGCGAGAGTTTTTTCCTCATTTAACATGGCATCATACATGTATGACGGGGAATCTAATTATTCTACAAACGGGGGCCCGGGGACTTGTTGGCATATATTTCAGATGCAAATGCCGCGAATGCTTTCATTGTTATCCATTAGAGAACATCACAAATGGAGCACCACAAACATTGTTCACGTATGAGTTGCAGACCATAAAATTGCATTTCAATTTTGTCTTGATTACAATACTTACCTGACATAAGGAAAAACTAAAATTCTTATCAAAATTAATGATTTGCTTAATTCAAATTTAGCATTGTTACGACAAAAGTAATCTACCAAGGAACGGCCCTTCTGGTACGAAAAAAGTTACCCCAAAAAGCTACAAAAAGTAAATATTTTTTTACCTCTCAACCTTGTATTTCCAATAATGTGATGTGTTTGTATGTTTACTATCTCCAGGGGGATAGCGTGCAGTATTTATTGGGGGGTCCTTCAAAAAAGTTCACCCCAAAAACTCCCTGTATTAATAAAAGGGCCCTTTTTTGGGACTTTTGAACATCTGTATCAGCAAAAAGGTTCCACTTTCTTGTTCAAAAAAGTTCTCTAATTCTGGGGCTAGTTTGTTAATTTCACCAAAATATCAGCAAAAAAAAAAACGTTAGGACCTCTGGTTTTTCTGTTTTGGGAAGTTGGGGATTGTGTTAACATTTAGGTTTTAAATTAGTTGTGCCCATAGAAGAAAGAAATTACCATTAATCTTTCCAACAAGGTTAAGCCACATGGCCCCAAATTTGTTGCTCTTACTCCACAATCTTGGGGGAGAGGTAATCTATTAATTGTAAAAAACAGTATGGTTTCTGATATTTAAATAAAAACATCTTTAAAATTCACTAGAGTAAAAAATCTCGGGAAAAAAAAAAAAAAAACCAGTCTCAATAATGGATGTTCTTTTTAAATATTTTTTTCGATCATTTCTAATAATTTTTGTTAAGCCATCCCATTTTTGGGAAAATTAAAGCGGTACCTCAGTAATGGTAAGAAAAATAGCACTTTTGGTCCAAAAATGGATAGGAAATCCCATATGCTAAAATTATCTAGAAAAACTCCATCTTCTGTTATTAAATGGGCCAGTTGAATTCAAAGTACTATGTTTTAGGACAGTTTTTAATTAATTTCTATGGATTGGCGTTTCATTGGAAAAACAAACCCCACCATCAATTATTTCTGAAAACAAAACATGTTTTGTATTGGAAAAAAAACAATTTCAGAGAATACACCTGGCCCGATTAAATGATATTTGGTAAAAAAACAATATGCTTTTAATAAATTCAAATTAACAACATTAAAAAAAACATTTCCAAAAAACAAAAAACGCCCTCAATCTATAATACAACCCCTGAAACACAAAAAACCACTGTTTTGGTTTTAAAAAACATTTTGAAAAAACGTCCCACTTGCCCAATATAATGTAGAGAACCCTAACCCTATAGAGGTGATTTTGTGGTTTAAACAAATTACGGCTTTTATTCGATTTTCTATGATTTTGGCGGCCATTTTGAAAAGCGCCCCCAGGTGACCAAATACGACACTGAAAATTCGGCGACAAGTTGAAAGCGATTCCTTGTGATGTTCTTGAACACATGAAAGTGAAAAATCAATTTGGCAAAATTATCGCGGTAGCTGACAACTGCTGCCTGACTACTAACACATATTCAAAGCATTCAGCATTCCGTGGACAGCTGGATAAATAAAAAGGGTTCCTTCGGAAGGACAGGCATAACAATGGTTAGGAATGATGAATTTCGGTGATTCTTTTTTTCTAATGAGCGGAAGAACATGCTTGTTTCGAATATCTAAAACTTTTTTTTATCAAGCTCAATTAGTGTTTTGATAAAATATAACCAATCACGGTCCTATTCTTTTTGACTCACACTGTATATACATTATAACTCAGCACAAAGACAATTTCGCATGCAATTTCAGTTGGTACCGATTTCTTCTTGACAAAAACATATCAGCTTGAATAAAACGGTGTACTGTATAACACAGTTATAAGTGAAATCTTAAACAAATTAAATGACCATTGTTCAATCATAAAGAGTCAGTTATTGAAAATCATTCCATATCAATGACTCAGTTCATGAACATCATGAAACTGCTCAGAGATTTTTATTTTACATCTCTAAGGTAATTATTTTGCACAAATACATTTTACTCAGCATCCATAAATTGCGAGAACAACTAAAGCTGAAGTTTTCTGTAAATAAATTGGAATTAAAAAGTAATATTATTTTTTTCAATATGCACTGTTTTTCAAGCTGAATACAAAGCTTTGCCTTCTATGGTTTCACTTTGGCTCCCAAGTTTCGTTGTAGGTTAAAACCATGAAATCTTACTGATCCAAAGTTAACTGTGGTCTTACACCGTCACCAGCTATCTTCACTCAGCATTTTCTTTTGTAATCTCCGGGATATTAATTTTATAATCCTGCAATTATTCTCCCACCTTCGATTGTTTGACAATAATTTGGTGTTAAATGTTTTTACTCATATCACTGCTGAAGACCATGTTAATGTTCACATCCTGCATTTATCCTATTGGCAAGATCATTCGTAACCATGGACTTTCTTTTCACATATATGCCGACGATACCCAGATCTATACCTCATTTGATCCCAGAGCACCGAAATGGCATTAGACGAAATGGTTTTAGACAATCTGATGATTATACCAAATGGGTAGTAGACGAAATGGCATTAGACGAAATGGTTGTAGACAACGTAGTGATTATACCAACTGGGCATTATACGAAATGGTATTAGCCGATGTGGTGATTAGACGAAATGGTATTTAGTCTAAATGGTTAATAGACAAAGTGAAATTAGAGTATGTAGGTATTAGACTATGTGATTTTAGACAAAATGGAATTAGACTATCTGGATATTAGACGAAATGATATTAGATGAAGTGGCAATTCCCCGGTGACTCTACGTGTGCAATTGAACGTCTTCAAAATTGTATTATGGATGTAAACAATTGGATGGCAGCAAATCACCTTAAATTGAACATGGATAAGACAGAATTTATCATATTTGGTTCATCACACAACATCAATCTGTTCACATCTCTTGCTCTTAAAGTTGATAATGCTCTCTTTAAACCCACAAACTCTGTTTGTAATCTTGGTGTACATTTGGACTCTACATTGTCTATGAATGCTCATATTTCTAGACTCTGTCACAAAAAAAAAAAAAAAACTAAAACACCAACGGGGGTATAGGAAAGGTAAAGGGTCATTCCAAAGTGATGGATAGGGTGTGGCAATAACCCCCTCCTTTCGGGAGGGAAATACCAACACGCCTACTACGACACAGGAATATTAGAGCCACTTGATTTTGGTAGCAATAGATAGGAGAAATTCCTCTTTCCTTTGATACCAAAATGACTACCAACATACTAACATTATGTCATATATATAACGTCATAAAGTTCGCATGTCATCCAACAGTCAATTTCCATAGACACACAGTGCAGTACGGGGGATTTTAGCAATATCCGATTTTCATGCGGGTTTTTGGTTCTCCATGATGGAACATGTTTTAGTGTTACAAGCTATACTGTAGGTACCAAATTTATAGGAATTATAGATGTTCAATAAGGAAAATTCAAGGGGGGTACCCCTTCCGGTATGTTGTTACAAACAATGGCTCAGGTAGACAAGGGTTAATAAGCAATAGTTTAAATGATGAAATGGCATGCTATGTTGGGACGTTTTCCATTGTTTTCTGAACATAATTTTTCTGATCTTTCAATTTCCTAATTGGCATCATGCAATTCGCATCATGTAATTTAAGACGGGGCTGAAGGCGGGGCTGAACCTTCCCAGTATGCCCCGTGCGACTTTCCGAAGAGCGATGGCCAGTCAGCCCTCGTGCTGAGAGGGTGATTATCGCATTACCTTAAGTCGGTAAATGGGATCATGGTGGGATTTAATAACAAAGGCGGCAACGTAATAGGGTCTTTGAAACCAGTGTGTTGTGGGTCCTCTTATCTACTAGGTCCATGCTCTATGTAAACAATGCATCTTTCTTTGGCTCAAAATCGTGATTTTGAAGTCTCTCGGCAAAATAGGCATAACTTCTTTCTCCAAATGACACCAAATAAACGTTTTCTGGAAGCCTGTTTATTCCTCTTTATAACTAAAGTAAACATTTGAGCAAAACAATTCTTAACTATTTTAATTATTTCTTATTCTGAATGTAGGTTTTTTTTGACTCGCTCTGTATACTTGCGACATAATCCAATGGGGCATTGGACCAATTGCAAATTACTCAAAACAATGTTATCAGGTTTATTCTAAACAAGCATGCTAGATATCATAATTCAGAAAATTTTCTTGACATTCATAATAGAGCTAAGCACCCAGATTACCATGTTCATTATATTTTCCATGAAGTTTGGTCCGATTATCACCCGTATGACCCATCTAAATTTTGATGAAAATTTTTACTCTATTAGATTATATTTCAATTAATATATAATTTTTTGATTTAACCCTGTCTACACGTGAGCCATTTTTGTACAAAACTCCCGAAGGGGGGGGGGGGTGGTTACCACACCCCCTGTGATTTACTGAACACCCGATTCTATAATTTGGTACCAAGGATAGCTAAGAGTTTCTTCTTTCCATGTGGTACCAAAATAAGTACTACATCCCCATTATACTGTCACCATGACGTCCTATGTTGAGGAAGTACAAAGTCTGTATATAGGGTGGAAAATTGATATTTCGCAATTTTAGCGACTCAAACCTTTTAAGCGCTCTAAAATGCTGTCCATTATATAAAACTAGTTCATTTTACCATCAAGTAGAGTCAACAACCGCTGAAAATCTGATTTTCCTACTTTTTTGGCGCAAAATTGAAGTTTTCACTGTGTGTGTGTCTATGGAAATGTGCAGTTTTTTGCTGACATGCGAACTTAATTATGACGTCATTGTGACGTCAATGCTAGCATGTTGGTACTCATTTTGGTACAATGGAAAGAGGAGGACCATAGCTATCTATTGGTACCGAAAATCAAGTGCTGTGATGGTTCCTGTGTTGTGTTTGCATGTTGGTACTTCCTCATCCGAAGGAGGGGGGGTGTTACCACCCCCTATCCATACACTTTGGGGATCACCCTGTATCCTTACCTATCCCGGTGGATGTTTGTTTTTGGATAAAAGGAGCGGAAACATGTCAATTTGACAATTACATTAAATAATTTGTCACCAAAAAGGGGGTTCTAGCAAGCCGTGAAAAAAACTCAGGGGGGGGGGTGGTAACCACCCCCCCCCCCCTTCGGTAGACAGGGTTAAATTTTAATCTAAACTTTATATTTGCTCTGAATATCAAATCAATGATATTTTTCATCTAAGAATTTAGAGAGTAGTACCAGAACTAACTTTGCATATTTTGCGTCCACCCATGTTACCAATACTCATGGTCATTTTTATTACAATGCTATCCATGATGGGCTGCATTCCTGTGCAATTAAAACCATTTTCAACGAGTCAATTTTTATGAAGTTTGTAAAAAGTCTCTTTTAACTACAATTAATTTAAAAAAATATTTTTATTGTATTATAGTTTTCCCAGTTATTTAAAACTTTTTTCATTAAATTTCATATCTCGTTAAGTTATTTTTCGTTCCTCTGAACACCGAAATGTGCATTTGGTAAAAGCATTTCATCCGTTTGGTATTATTAATCATTTGATCAATAAAATTAACTTTATTTTGCATGCAATTTCGTCAAGACGCCATTTTAATTCGTCGTATCCATGGGTCATCAGAATGTACAAGCAATTTCGTCCTTTGGTCAATTATATTTCACTTTTAACTCAGTATAGTTTGTCTCGTGTGCAGTATGTATAGGCCATGACTAATGGGTAGGCCTGTAACATCAGCAAAATGTATCATTTTTTTTTTCGTCTTTTCTTGTTTTATATACCAACCACAACGAATTACAGATCACGATTAGGAATATAAAAAGAATTACCGCCTCCGCCCACCTGCTCCCCCCCCGCCCCGCCACTCCCTGCGTGCCCGCCCTCCCCCCCCCCGCGGTGCCCCGGCCCCTGCGGTGCGCCGCCCCCCGCCCTCCCCTCGGTCGCTTCTGCTCCCTTTTGCTGATGTTGTAGGCCCTAACTCTTAGCCACGGCCTATACCTACACCACAAGAGATGAAATCAGCTGACTCCCGTGTGAAATACCATGACCCCGATGACTTGGGTTTGTCCATTCCGCTGATAGGCCGTTGGTAGACCAGTTCAATTGATTTTAGTGTTTATTGGATCAATGTTTAATAGGATTTGGATCAAAGACGAACTCGTTATAAACAAACGCACTTTCCGTTTTTCTTGGGACAAAACCAACTTAACGATATTGAAACTATCATGAATGTTTTAAACTAACTGGGAAACCTATATTATCGTCCATGTTTGATTTCTTTAAACATCTTCTTAATATATAATATTTTTTGATGTATTTGTGTATTGTTTTTGATAGCTTGGCACCTTTGGAAAGAAGTCTTCGGGCTTAAGGTCCCAGGAAATGAGATGATAAACCTACCCCAATCTTTTGTGGGAACATTCCATTGCCACTAACAGTGCAGACAAAAAGAATCTTTATGTACTACCATTGACATCATTGTGAAACTACTGATTATCAGTCATGTCATGAATAAGATTCCCCACCAGTCACCTGACTTTTCTATTACTATCTGATAAATCATGGTACCACAATTGATGTCATCACCAACCCAAATATTGATGCTTTCTGGTCCCTCCTGGTAGAACTTGACACAACCACATCAACTCTATTTGCATTTCCTGGGACCTTTAAAGTGTTAACTGTGTTTCATCTCCAATTTTTATTCTTGTATAGGGCTTGTGTCCCATTTGTAATTTTTTTTGTCTTGCATGTTGAGATACCGATT
Organism: Ophioderma brevispina; assembly: GCA_023653785.1. NCBI lineage: Eukaryota > Metazoa > Echinodermata > Ophiuroidea > Amphilepidida > Ophiodermatidae > Ophioderma > Ophioderma brevispina. Next base: position 5,921 of record JAMKCH010020642.1, on the reverse strand, counting down.
ACAATATGTAGGACATGTCACTTATGAGATCTACTTAGATGGCTTCGGAAAGCATATCATTTTTCTTTACACCAATGTAGCAAAACCTCGGAGACAAAAACGGCAATCAATTAAACATATAATAGGAAGTCATGTCTGTGAAGAATGTATCCTTTTTTACGTTTCTTCCACAGGCAACATTTGTCGGTCACCAATGGCCGAGGCACTGTTTAGGGAAATGGTGACCACTAAGGGCGAGAGTAACGGTGGAAATAGACAGTGCAGCAACAGAGTCCTGCCAGATGGATCAGAGCCTGATTCCGAGGACAACAGCACCCTGGAAAGCATGGCAAAACCCGCAGCCACCATCAGCCAGCCAGTGTGTGTCTTTGAAGATGACCGCTAATAGAATTGTGAAATGTTTGCATGCAGTATGTGATGATAGAATATGCGCTATAGATCCGCTTGATACTGTGTTGGGAACACTAGTTTTGCTGTCGTCTCTCCAAAACCGTGAACAGCAGATATCAAAGAAGCCCGTTTACTTTCACTCGTATCTGTAACCAATCTTGTGCAGCACCTTTTTTTCTTCTTTGAGGAGTACCCAACGACCCACCGCAGGAAATACTCCCCCAGCTTGCTCCTGAAAGACAGCTTTATGTTTGATTGTATTCAATATTTCCCACCACTTCACCGCAAAGAAACACATGAACCGAAAACTGACATTTTTGCCTTATGTTTGTTTAACAGACATGGCCAGAATCTCATGACACTGACCCTCAACAATGTTGTTCATCTGGTACTCAATATTTCTTGTCTTCTAGATATCTCACCAACAAATCAGTATCTTAAAGTTTTGCAATTTAAAATTTCACTCAGGAGCAGAAATATTTCCCAGGAAGGCATCTGTGGGGTACGCCTGATTCACGTGCTTTGCATTCCTTCTTTGTTTCGCGCGTTATAGCTTTGGACTTGATATAAAGTGCCGTACAATGTGCTAATATATCCAAACCTGCCGAAGACATCAAGATTTCCGTCCTACTCGAAATACCTATTAGGTACATTCCAGATATAGCCCGATGCCTCAAAGTTCCCTCCGAGGGACAGGGTCTTTTCCCGGCATTTTAATTTACCAACGTCCTCTCCGAAGGACGAGGTGTTTTCTCGGCGTTTCTTTTGTCCAAATGAGGGGTGAACCATTGGGAAAGAAAAAGGGTATGCCGTACCATCCGGGGGTCTTGGCTCCCGGCTCTATCTCTCGGACACATCCTGGTCTGTTGGTGCATCCTGGTATCCTCAACTTTGTATATCAATGCCTGAATTTAGAGAAAAATAAAAACATTTGTCCTCTTTTACAGATAACAAGAGAGGACTACGACGAGTTTCGTTATATTCTTACTTTGACGAAAGCACTATAAGGTTGTTTTGTGTATATTATAACATATTCCAAAAAAAGAAATCCCTTTTATGGACGACACGACTTAAACGTGTGCATGGAAGTTTTTCAACTAAAAATAACAGAAAGAAGCCCTGTTTTGTCTCTGTATTTTGAAACCTGATTTTAACATAAATAACACATTGTTTCTTAAGTATTTTGTAGTTGCTTTTATAAGCAACGCTTAGCTAAGGATAGCAGACACTTTTGTTTTAATCATTTCTAAAAAGAAACGCGTTTGCTTTTCCACTTTCTGGATTTGGTGCTAAGCACACGTTGCTTTAATGATCCTGTTTTAATGATCAGTGAACCTAAGCCATTTTTTGTTTCTGTTGTATTAACCCATTATTTTATGAATTCATCATCTATTAACTGCGCACCAAAGCTATGTCATTTATTTCATCCGTCCTAAACTCCTGAAGTTAACGACCAAGTTATACTATATTTCCTTGTCTTTCTCCCTTGTATTGGCAGTTCTTGCAAATGTGTATGGTCCTTTGTCTTTTTTGCCCAACGTCGTAAAAATAGCCACACTGCGGCGCTGGTTATTGCACTGGATCTTTGAAGGAATATCTCGCTTGGCTTATTTATTTTAAAGAATTTTTGAAAACCACCAGCTGAGAATCAGTGTGTTTAGGGAGGAGGGTTAAAAAGGAAGAAAAATCTAGCTAAAATATCAACAAGGAGCACTATTTGTCAATGATGGAACTCGTTGGAATGTCTCCTACACAACTTTATAATGCGAAGTTTCATTTCCACGTGCTACAACTACATAAGCTATAATAATGGCTGATTCTTTACACTTAAAAGACTTTAATTGGTTTAAATTTTAAGCTTCTTATGCAATAAATATGAGCTTAAATTTTTTCAAAGTTGTATCCCTAATATAAGTTCTTAGATTTTTTTGACATTTAGAGACTGTAACCTTAAAGCCACGTGCCGTAAATCGATAATATAGAGTGAAATAAATACACGAAAACTTTAATGAAATCCACGTTATGGGTAAATTTCCTTTCGGGCCAGGGTTACAATGAAGAGATAGCCTGCTCAGAGTATGGGTACAGGCAACATTTATATTATAGTTTTTTAGGTAGCAAAATGATATCAACAAAATATTGTTTAGGCTTGCATTTTTAAACAGTCACGCAAAAGACTGTTTAGGGGGGTAGCAAATCAAACCAAAATACTTGTTTTAGAGTAGCAAAAATCCAAACAAAATACTGTTAGGGTAGGCATAAAAATCAAACCAAAATACTTTTAGGGGAGGTTGTTAAAAGGTTGTTATTGCCATTTGGTCTTATCCCATTTGGTCTAATACCAAAAGTGTCGAATTAAACCATTAAATCTAACATCCAATTTATCTAACAACCAAATGTCTAATAGCCATTTTGGTCTAATGCCCATTTCGTCTACTCCCCCTTTTGTCTAATAACAACCACAAACACCATTGGTCTAATTCCATTTGGTCTAATTCACATTTGGTCTGTAATATCCATTTGGTCTACTATCATTGTGTCTATATGCTATTTGGTACTAATACAATGGTTAAATCCATTGGTTATAATATCAATTCGTCTAATATAAATCTGGCTAAATCCATTTGGTATAAATCTACATTTGGTCTAATATCCATTTGTATATGTCCACTTGGTTCAAATATCTATTGGTTATCCATTTGGACCAGAATGGGACATTAGACCAACTGGGAATTAGAACCAATCGCGGTATTAAAAAAAGAACGAAATGGGTATTAGACAAATGGGTATTAGACCAGATGGTATTAGACAAGGTGAATATTAGACCAAATGGATATTAGGGACATTGGGTATTAGAACCAACTGGATATTAGGACAAAATGAATATTAGGACCAGATGGTATTAGAACCAATTGGCATTAGACCAAAATCAGTTTTATAGACGATATGGATAATATTAGACGATATGAGATTTAGACCAGATGAATAGGAGACTACATGGCAATTAGAAAATTTATTAGCTAATTGGTTATTAGACTAAATGGTATTAGACCAATTGGAGTTAGCCAAAATGGCCATTAGGAACAAAGTGGGATTAACCAAAGGCAAGTAAGGCAACGAGCGGATAATCCATCTTGGAATATCCCCCCCCCCCACGAAACCTGGAAGAAAAAGCTTAAAAAAATCATACTAAATTCAGCCCTTTTTTGCTTGCTCACCGGGAAATTTTCACCTCTAACCAGAAAATAATCTACTTTAAACCTCTTAAAGTGCCCTCAAACAGGAATATCTGCTCCAAACCGGGAAGTGCCCCTCTTTCATTACCATGCATAACATGCTTTCCCAGACAGCAATCTCCGGTGATGGGCCCAATTTCGGGCCATTTTTTTTTTGTTTCATTTGCCCTATATTGGCTTTTTATATTGGATAAATATATTCTGCTCATAGGGCCCAAGATTACTATAAAATTGAATGGATCGAGTATGAATAGCCCAAAGATATTGGTCCGTTTCACCGTCTCTTGACTTTACTGAAGGCGGAAAAATCGCTGACTAAACATCATCACCTGGTGGGGATCCAAATATAATCTTGCAGTTTGGAACAAGACTGTAGCCGTATTTTGAAAAAATAAATAGTGCTCTTGATTAGTTGGGAAGTAGGTTGGGGCTCGAGCTGCCTTCTCCTTTGTGACGGTACCTTTATTTTTTGTTTATTTTCAGCAAAATCAAAGCCAGCAACCAGCCAGCATCACCGTCCTATTACCCTTCTTGGTGAATATGAACCCCGACGGCGAACCTGTTTAGAAGATCCTTCCGTGTAAGTAACTCGGAATCGCTTGTTTCAAGTCGATGTAAGATTATTTCCTTCACGGTTGAAATAGCTATTTTAGCAGTCACCCAGTTCCTAACACAACTAATCTGGCGGCGGCCTGGCCTCCTTGGCCACCGCTGGATAGACTTGCCTATTTTTCCTGAATTTCTTTCCTGTATTCAATATTGTTTTTTCTCGTGAATGGAGAATTTCTTCGTGGGAGCTTTCTGAATTATTCATAGATATATGACCAATCAAGAATACATATTCATAACTGACAAGTGGGGAACAAATTACGGAGAAATTTTCACGCGTCCTTGATCATACTCTCTAAACTTAAAAGAATAAATTTCACTTTTGCTAATTGTCTAACAGGGGCTATTCCCTTTTCAACATCCGAGACGGTGAAATTACAAACAGTAAGTCCCAAAATTACCTCTGATTGTATGAATGAAAAATCTCGACTAAAAAAGTCACATAAACTGAAAAGTACATGTGATTAATTCCACTTCATTTCAAACATGGACACTGTCCACTCGTTGACGAATGAGCTAGCCCTCAGGTCACTTTAACTCTTACGTTTAGAGAGTAAGTGTAAAAACGTTAATGTAAGGAAAAATAACACCCAACATTTATTTCCACAGCGTGACATGGATGCATTCCAAATGGTGTAGCGACAACTGTCTGCGCAAGTCCTTACTGTTTCTTGGAAAAGTATTTTCAAATGAAGATGTCGTCATCAGCTTCAACGAATAGTTTGCAGCTCTAAACAGAAGCTCCAAGGCTGAGCTAAACACATGTGTCTTGCCATACTTTATCTGTGCATATACTCTGTATTGGGTTTATTGGAATAAGACGGGAGAAGGGTGGGGCCGTGGGGGCAACTTCTTTAGGACCCCTAGTGAGGTTCATATCAGTTCATCAGTTCAGTTCATCAGTTTATTTCAGCATAACAAATATCGTACGTGACAGCAATGTATCATACAGAATTTATATCAATAATGCATAAAGTATCAATGTAAGACTGTACTAGATGAACAGGTGGGGGAATATTAACTGCTGGACAGTAAATTGGACAACCCGATAGGGGCTTATAGTTATTACTTGGCCTGGAAAACTACAAGTAAACTAGTCTCATTATTACAATAATCATGATAACAATAAGGGATAAGACCAGTTAACATCCTACGTCACTTTCTTTTGTTGACTGCCAATCCATCCTCCACTCGTTATGGCCCATATTATTACACTCTACAGATTACAATTGCTAGTGTGTAACCGGAGGCACCGACCCTAATTCAAGATATCAGGCCCTAACATGTTACAAACATATGCTGTTACTGGTCTATAGAATTTAATATGTAAATATAACATAACAAAAAAACAGAGAAACAAACTAAAACAAACATATATCTAAGCTAAACAACCCTTAACGGGAATACGGGAAACGGGAGTTGGCAAGAAGGTCTGACTTTTCACATGTCTATGCTGAGGTATGTGAATAAACTTCATAATGGAGAACCGGGATAGAAGAGGTAGAGGTGAAGAAAGTAGGATCGAGATAGAAATAGTGATGAAGATAAGGTGAGGAGAGAAATAAGTACTTGGGGAGAAATTTAAAAAGAATTGTACTGGTTTATGACATGTTTTTTTGCAGTTGAGCTTTTAAAAGTAATTTTTGTTTGTGATTGTGGTGAATGGATTCCTGGAAGATCATTCCA
>JAMKCH010020641.1:0-22178 GCA_023653785.1 Ophioderma brevispina | reverse complement strand
CGGAGGCTTCCGAGGAGAAAACCCCACCCGCGCCCAACGAGGATCTGATGTCGTTGGCGCGAGGGACCATGGAGGAAAAAGCGCCTGAGTCTGACGCCAGAGGTCACCGCCAGGTATAGGTGCCTCCAGCTGGTCCTCCACAGGAAGGGGGAGAGGCCAGCCGGGGCACCCTTGCCTGTTGGCATAATGGCTGCCTAGGTCAGATCCATAGTCGGGGCTTTTTTCTTTCCCCTTCTTTTTTTATATTCCCGGTTTCCTTCTCTCACCCTTTTCCCCCCTTTTTTTTTCCCCCCCCTCTGTTGGTCATCAGGAAGGAGTCGTAGTCCCCATTCGGGAGTCCTCAACGACCTGGCGAAGGATTTCACCCGGGGTTACGATGAGAGCTTATGATTTAAAAACCTCCCCGGGGCGCTTCCACAGAAGACCTACGTCTGTGGGAAGCTGAACGCCTGGACGCGTTCCGAGGGAGGATGGACCGGAAAGCCCAGAGTTGAGCTTTCCCTCATCCCAGCACGCAGCCTCAGGCGCACAAGGCCGGCCGAGATGACTCCGGCCCCCCCTCCTCCCCTCCTCGCGAGCCTACTGCGCAGCACATGAGGGGTGCATGCGGGTAGAGTTCCACCTCCTCCTGCTGCCGCGGACGTCGAAAGGCTGCGAAGGTGTATCACCTAAGTGACTCACCTCCGAGCCGAGTTCCGCCCCGCCGGCGCTGTCTTCCGAAACGTCGGCAGTCTGACACGGACGTAGGAGACCTGAGGGACGGAGCAACGGAACGAGTGGAAGAGGCGGGAGGGCTACGGGGCCGCCACCGGGAAGGCCACCAGAGCCTCCCGCAGGGACCAAGCCATCTGGTATAGGCTGAGCAGCAGGAGCCATGAGCTTCGACGCGCCAGCCAGCCCTGACGAGGGTACCAGCCGAGACGGCATCCGCGGGGCGGTCGTACACCCCAAGAAGTCCCAGGCACGTAAGTCCGAAGGGTAGTGGACGGGTCTAGTGCGGTACGCTGGTACAACCGCCACTGGACCCCGGCCCCGGCCCAGTCGTTTCTTTGTTACCGCCGCAGCTTGGGCCGCTCCCAGACGGGAGACAACCCGCTGCAGCAGCCGGCCCCACTGCCCGCTCGGAAAAGCGGGTCACGAAGCAGCCCGACAGCACTGGGAGTGCCAGCGGCTCGGGCAGCCGACGGCGGATTAGGCGCGGAAGGACTAGTTAGCCTGGGAGGGGCTCCCGATGCGGGAGCCCCGGTCGAAAGACCATACCAGACTGACCCGCCCCAGCCGTCCAGCTTCTGACGGGGATGGGTAGCCACGTACGGGGAGGATATGCAGCGTAACATGAGAAGGTAGGCTGCAGTGGGTGAATGAGTCCCTGCAGGGGTAGGCCTCATGACAGCTGCCACTGCGGACGCCAGAGGCCGGGGCACCCACCGCGGCGTTTACCCCATCCCAGGAGGACCCGCCGCGGATGGAAAGCAGGCGCGGCGTAGACCAGCAATAGCAACCACAGCAGGCGTACCCGGATGAGAGGCCTGAGCCGACCTAGTCAGCAGGGGCATCTGCGGAGGCCAGCCCATCGGAGCACCACTCGCTACGCCAAGCCCCGAAGGGCCCTTTGCGGCGAGCGGCGCTGCTGAGGAGCATAGCATGACTAGCCAGGCTATAGATGGGCGGGGTGCTCGACGTAGTCAACACCTGCGGCGTCCCCGGAAGGGATACCAAGGCACGCCCCAGGGTCCGCCTTGACAAACCCCGAAGTAATGGCCAACGTGGTCGCGGGTAGAAGTGCCCAGGAAGACACCGGTACCGCAACTTACGTTAAGTGTGGATAACAACGGCGATGGATCAGCGGCGGGCGACCTGGGCACCACTATCACCTCTCACCACCACCGTAATGCCCGCAGCCGCCCAATCCCCCTGGGGGATCGTCAGCGCAACCGCGCCAGCCTGCACCGAGCATCCCTAAGGCTGAACCCAGCGATCCAGCGGCCGCTGATACGCTGAGGAGTCGGCCCGAAGCCACCCCATCATCGCTTCGCGAGAGTAGCCGAAGCTACCCCACTTTGGTAGCACCCAGAGCAGCAGCGAGTGCCTTGGACGCACCCCGGGCCGGAGACCGATCACCACCCCCCCTCCGTTGTACGCGCACAGCGGCGTACCCATGCTCAATGATAGCCCACTGCGCATCGTATGTCCAAGACAGAAAGCGATCACCTGTCGGTGCGGAACATTGCCTGTGCACGATTCATAAGGGATGGGGGTCCCCTTCATTAATGGAAGCCGGCAGGTCGAACGCAATTGTGCCCATAACAAACGGGGTGAGCCGTGAGTTGCTATATGGAAGCGTGCGCAATAAAAACCTAAAGAAAAATAACCAGCGTGCCGTGGGAGCTCCCGGTACGCAAACGTCACGACACAAAACCACTCGTAACTGAGTCACGACGGTTAAAGCAATTTTCACCCATTTGTCACATATTTTTTAAGTATACCACAGCAATATAATAAATAATACACACACTAACCCATAGAAATTGTTAGCGAGCAAGCCCCATAACAAGATAACATAACAAACTCACACTTAGTCAAAGGCAGTCAAAACAGCAACACGTGCGTCAATGTCTGCCTTTGTTTACCTTGTTCCCGCTACACCTATCACATAACCGCAATGGCGGCAAAAAAGATACAAATCCGAGCTCTTCCGATCTGTAAAAGTCTCCGTTTATTCCGTCCCGAAAGTGCGTTATAAAAATCCAGTATATAAATCCAGTAATATATTCCAGATAGGTTTGGTATAGTAGTATGAGTATTCCGTATGAGATGACCACAGTCAGTATCAAAATCGCATTAATTGTGGCTGTAATTTTAGGCAGAGGCTGCGGTAACACGCGTCCTTCTTGTGTTCAACATCAAACTGAATTGAGGAAGAGCTAAGGTCGACAGGGTGTGACTTGGGGTCATTGGTCAACATTATCTTTTTAGTGGTGTAATTATGGTAATTTGGGGCATTCCACTTCTCAAAGGAATTGCATATGTTTCAGTCACATTGGTTTAAGGAAATCAGTTCAGTGTAATGTTCAAACTCTGTTCTTGGAGATGACCGCACTTTTAAACGGAAATGAAGACGTCAGAATGCAAAGCAATAAACATATATCCAATGCAATATTTCAATGATTTTGTCAATGTCATCACATATGACCAGTCTGAAGATAATATACCGCGTTCTGGGATATACATTCATTTTATGTCACTCTGGGGCCTCAATGTTCTGGCGGACACCAACTTTTTATTAACGAAAAAAATACCTTTTACAAGAATCTTATAACTTAAGGCCATTTATAGGTCATTTTTGTCAATAAATTTCATAAAATGTTGTACACTGTTTCATACTTTTTCAGTATAACAATATGCAACATCAATTCATTTAATTCATCTAAGCTTCAATTAATTTATTTAAAAATGTGATGAGTAATCCAATTCCGTTAAAATTCACACAAAATGTTCAAACTTAACCAAACGATATTACAAATGTTATGAAATGTCAATTGTAGCTTGGTTCTGATAGGGTCCATCAACAAACCGCCAAAACCCTGAAGTGGATGCTAATTACTGAAACCAAATAAGGTGAAATCCATTTTTACCAAAGGTACCTTTAATGTAAATAACCCATTGTTGAGTAATAAGGATGCTCAATTTTTTTGCATGCTCTACTCTGGACTAGGTTATGGTCTGCACAAAATAGATGGGAATTATTTGGCTTTTTGCTACACGCACATTTTGTCAAGTTCAGACTTAATTGAAGCAAATCACCAGGACGACTTACAAACTTTGCCCTATATGGAAGGACGATTTGGAAATGTTGCCCCCTCTGGATCGACTGCCTCGGTACGCCATTGATCACATATGAAATGGATATTGGTGTACAGCTGGTGCTTCGAAATCCAGGGGTATTCGGTGACAGAGGACTAACAAAAATAGGGTTCTTTGGGTGAGAGACAGCTAAAATGTTCAAAAATAAGGGGTTTTCAGGTGACAAATTTGCAAATTTTCCCCAAATTGGGGTCTTTTTGGAAAATCCATAATAGGGGTGTTTGAGTGAAATTTTCCTAAAAATAGGGGTCTTTGGGTGACAGTTTGGTAAAATATAAAAAAATATGGGGTCTTTGGGTGACATTTTCAAAATATATGGGGTCTTTGGGTGACAGCGATGCTAAAAGTTGTGTCTTAACAGCCTTACATGCACGTCCCTCCAAGATGGGAGTGACCCCAGGCCATTCTTCATTGGTTCTCAACCCTCAACCCTCTACAATGAAATTCAGGGGTGCAAAAAATGCAATGTTCACATAGGTACCTACAAGACTTTCACCCACTTCCTCGGAGCGGCGCTCCCAGCTCCTGCACTTTCTGCACCCCTGATGAAATTAGCTACATGTACAAAAAGATCAAATTTCCATTCAATAAAATCATAACCTCTGAGGCAGAAGGGGTGATGTCATCACGATGTGCACTATTTCCCTTAATCTCACCTGTTTCACAGTTGATTTTTTTTTTTTTTTTTTTTTCAAAAATAAGGGGTTTTCAGGTGACAAATTTGCAAATTTTCCCCAAATTGGGGTCTTTTTGGAAAATCCATAATAGGGGTGTTTGAGTGAAATTTTCCTAAAAATAGGGGTCTTTGGGTGACAGTTTGGTAAAATATAAAAAAATATGGGGTCTTTGGGTGACATTTTCAAAATATATGGGGTCTTTGGGTGACAGCGATGCTAAAAGTTGTGTCTTAAAGACACTATCAGTGATTTGAAAAATATTCAAAATTTGCAGGAATAGCTTCTAAGTGAAGGATAAGTCTGTAAAATTCTCACAAGTTACCTTTTCCAGCTGTAGAATTGACAGAAAAGGAAGAAAACGGCAGTGTTCCAAGATACGATTCTCCATTCAATTACGTATTGTAGTAAGTGTCCGTTCGGACAGTAATGACTATAATCTTCGATTCTGTCCTTATTAGGTTGCTTCTGGTCCTATCATTTGCAGGGTATGTTAGGATACCTGTACTTGTTACATACATGCAAAAATCTGATTTTTGATGATTTTTTCGATTTGCTGATTTAGCAAATCACTGATAGTGTCTTTAACAGCCTTACATGCACGTCCCTCCAAGATGGGAGTGACCCCAAGCTATTCTTCATTGGTTCTCAACCCTCAACCCTCTACAATGAAATTAGCTACATGTACAAAAAGATCAAATTTCCATTCAATAAAATCATAACCTCTGAGGCAGAAGGGGTGATGTCATCACGATGTGCACTATTTCCCTTAATCTCACCTGTTTCACAGTTGACTCCAGTGTAACCCAGCACGCAGTCACATCTGTATCTATTCAGTCCATTCTGACAAATACCGCCATTCTCACAGGGCATGCTCAAACATTCATTGATATCTGATAATGAGGATAAACAAGTTATGTATTAAAGGTGTACATTTCATACACTCCACTATGAATATATTCTGTTAGAGGCGCTGTTTAAATTCATCAAAAATGTAATTTGATCTTTCTGACTAGTTAAAAAATTGGGTTGACAAAGTCAGTGATTGATTGAAATACTCAAATTGCAAATTTAATATCAGTTTCATTTGTCATGTTCTTTGATGTAAACAATCACATCAAGTCAAAATTTGAAAAATTCCATTGAAAAATTGTTTTAAAAAGGGACAGTGCCCCTCATCCTAAATCCCAAACATTTAGTACCTCTTTGTGTCTCCATCATTAGATGATTCGCGCTACACCCCTTTGGTGAATGGCTCATAATTATATATTATGCTTGTGATCTGTTGCATCATAGTTACCTGCACTTTGAGAAATATGGCACAACTGGAATTAACTTCTTCTGATACTTGGGTTATGCAAAAACATGATGAGAACCTCTCACAATTAAATTTGAATACTATTATAATCTGAAGTGCACACACTCTAATTTAAGTTGATAATATTCTGGGGAAAAATTACCTATAATCAGTGGTGGTGCCAGACTTATTTTTATGGAGGGAAAATGGGGGGTGGGAAGTGAATTTTTTTGGACAAAATATCCACAATTGGAAATATTTAACAAATTTTGGCCAAAAATCACTGATTTTTACCAAAATTTGATAATTTTGGCCCACTGATCTCTATACAATGGATTGGAAACCTGGGCTTCGTAATTGAGGCACTGACGACCATATTGGTCATCCAAAAGAGCCCAAGCAGGTGGTTAAGAGCCTGTCATTTACACAAAATGTGTTCACATTGAAATGTGGACAAGCGACATAACAGACTACAGAATCAAGCCAATTCAGTGAGCTCATTGTATTTGAAGTTGCGCGCGTATAAGATGCAGGTCTCTATAATGGGCACCCGGAATACAACTTCTGTTAAACAGGTGTCTCTGGAATCCTATTGTTCTCGGTAGAGCAAGATGTCCTCAGGTTGCTCCATTCATCTAATATACAATTACTGCTGTGCAGCCAATCCATTCTACAGAGATCAGTGTTTTGGCCCCACAATGTTCATTTTTGCCAATATAAAGTCATACCTAAGGTTAAGCAGAAAGCCACAGGAAATCTCAAGTTCCAGTATTAAATTGCTCACCTGATTGACACCAAATCCCTTCAAAACCAGGTAAACAGTCACATCTGAACTGGTTCTGCCCATCGACACAGGTCCCTCCATTTTCACAGGGGTCACTTGAGCATTCATTGATATCTGATCAGAAGTAAAAAAGTAACATACATGTATTAATATCACTGTCATGCAGAAGATAAGCTTGCTGGAATAATTCATTTATATCACCAGCGCAGTCATCTTTGGGGTCACCATTTCACCCGTCTTAAGATCAGCACTCCGTTGTAGTTCTCAGAGAAGATGACTAAGTGGGAAAAAAATCACCTTAAGTTGCAAAACAGCTTGTGAGCGAAAAATTGGTGATGGAACTAATTCCATCTGTCAGAATGCCTTTATACTTCTGCAAAGCCAGATGGTGTAGCTTGCTCGCAGGACAGGCAGTCTTGGATGCTGTGTTCATGATTCGATTTTGTTTCCTGTTGAGTATACCTAGGCGAGCCAGGCAATTGCTGAAAGTGGCGTTGTAGACACCTCTGCTTCCAACTTCTATGGCAAAGAAGGTTAGGTGCTCAACTCTGGTGCTTCAGGATTGTTTGTGCATGTGGAATTTCCCTGAACCAAAACTTTATCACTTGGTTATCTTGATATATCTTTGCAATACTTGGAGGGCTGAAATCTGGCTATGACATTTATTGTATGTGTAGCTTGTTTCTGGGCTTTTGCTGATCTCAAACTGTGAATCACTGCTTGTTTGAGTAATGGTTACTGTATACAAATACTACATGGGTAGAGGCATGGAAAAAAGGGCCACACTAAATTTTTCCATGAGGTACTGGTCTATGCACGAAGAAACTTTTACCCGGACACTCACAATATTATAAAGGAGTCTAGGTTGCCGCCGGGAACCGCTACTCCATTGCGATAACACACGTCAAGATTCTGAAACCACCAACAAATCGAGGCATGACGTGTTAATTACGACGTCCAACAACACCATTCATAATACAGTGTGTGATCTATTCCAACCAATTACTGCTCGGGGGTCATGCATGTACATTCAGTGGAAACCCGGAATTAGCAATGCGCTGTGGCACGAGGTTCCGATAGGCCCATGTGAGGGGATGAACAATCACGGAATATCGGAACAGCACACTGTATAATGGAACATGTCATGGATGGGAAGATTTTGTGAAGTGTAATTTTACCTTGTGCATATTCCCACTGTCAACAGCATAAAGACGATGTCATACTAAACCACTGACATTTTTCCGCTAATATGGACTTTCATCTATTGCAACAGCAACACAACTTGTACTACGTGTCTAGGAAATATATAGAAGTGATGTAATTTGAGATTTTGGCCCAGGGCGAATCGTTTGACCTTTCTGTGCTTTGGTATCAAGCTATACAAATGACCCAACACAAGGTTAATTATAGTAAGCAGTAGCGCGCTTTTTTAGTATGATCTAACAATGTTGTGAAGAAGTTCCATTTGTGCTATGGGGGGTTTTCATTCATGACCCCGAACCAAAAGGGTCGGGGTGATAGGCCGTAGCAGTACCAAGGTAAAATAGTGTGCCCATTTCCCCAATCTAAACCCTTTTGGGATTCGTTTTAATTGCACTCAAAGTGACTCTCTGGTGGACGAAGGTTGTCAGGAACCCGTGTGAAAATTGAACTATTTCCCTAGGCAAAATAGCACTTGTATCGGTTGCAGCCATGAAATAGCATGATTAGTTCATGAATAATTTATTTAGGTTTAATAAAAATTGAGTTTTGGAGCCTGCACCTTGTGGGATATGCACTACAGAATCATTGCCCAGAGGAGTGATTACAGTGCAAGAACCGATCAATAATTGTAACAAACTAACGTTAGCTAAACTCAGCCACTTGAGGAAATGGAAATAGTCAGCTGCTAAATGGTAATTAGGTAATTATAATGGTGTTATGGTTAAGTATGATAATAAGTGGAATCAGAAAATGTTGGCCCAGAAAATAAGGGCTGGTATTCTGAAGGGAGGGACTAACTTTAGACAGGGGTTTAATTAGACTGGCTCTCAGATCTATATTAATTAATTAATATAGAGCGGGGATGAGGGCTATTTGTCCGTGGCGGAAGTGGTCAAATGAGACAAAACATCTTGCACATCCATGAAATTGGTATAAGATTGCACCAACCTGTGCGATATAGCTTTTCTTGGTATTCCTCTCACACTTTGTATCTAAGTAAATAGCATTGGAATTATAACCTATTTAACCAATTTTGAACGATCAGTGTGGCCGCTTCTGAAATAGCAGTTTCCAGGGTTGCTAACAAAATTTGTTTAGGCGTGGACCCGCACGGCAATGTGGTGGGGAAAATGTAGACCAATCATTGGTTTCTATGTGACAAAAAACACCTCTCCCCCCCCCCAGCCCGTCCTGCCAAAATGACACTTGAGAGCACTATTTAATGGTCAAAAGTCAAGCCCAATTGGGCGTTTGTAAAGGAGTATAGTCACCATACAGCTGCGGTGACACGTGACTTAACATCTGATCTTAAGGCTGAGTCTCTCCATCGTTCAACATATAACGCTACGGCCGGTACGGTGTGCTGTCGAGCGCGATGGATTGTGTTACGAAGAGGCTGCATAATGTGACGGTCAAAACTTAGCAACGATAAACAAAATGTCCGGCGTGTTTGAATATTGTTGTGATTTCCTTACTGCTTCCAAAATATAACAAATTTCACGACCCACGAGTCCAGAAAAAAGTCCAATTCTAAGGACTTTTTAACCCATTGGAGAGTCCATATATTTGCACCAAGGGGAAAATTGGAAGGTAATTGTATCAAAATGGTGGGTAAATGAAATTTTAAAATTGAGGAAATTTCCTCACATGATTCGCATAGCGTATGGAAAGTGTGATACTAGTTTAGGTTTCAACCAGGGTTAGTCCTACAAGAGTGGAACCTTTTCCCTTTCCAACATGTCTTAAAAATGTGCTGTTAAATGTGTGAGGAAAAAATTCTAATGTCCATTAGGAATTTTCCCAGCCGTTACATTTAACTTTCACATCATTGAATGAAAAAAGGTCCACCTTGTAGGACTAAACCCTGGTTTCAACCCAGGTTAAAAGCTAGGTCTCCCTGTCAGGAATACCAGCCAAGAGAGTTTAAGTCTTCCGAAGCAGGAGTCAAGTATGAAGAAGATGAGGAGTAACCGCTGATTCACTATCCATTAAAATTATTGTTTTAATTCTATGCTTAGGCACCACTCATACACACTTTTTTTTTTTTTTGTTTTTTTTTTTTTTTTTTAACCCGGTTTTCTTCACAAAATTCCCCTTGGAATCCAGGCACACAATCACATCTAAACGGTTTTTGTTCATCAATTGCAGGTTGCCTCATTCTGACATGGGTCACTGAACACTCGTTAAATCAATTCAAAGAGGGTTAGGATGAAAGTAGAGTTAGCAGTAAAGGATAGGGAAAAGGGTATAGAGAGAGGGGTTGGGGAAGTGCTACAAGTGAAGCATGTAAAAGATGTCTAGCGTTTTCCTATTTGATACTGGGAATCCCTGCTGTACAGTCAAGATGGGTGATACTCATCGGTAGACGTCTGCCGACGATAGCCTTTCAAAACATGCTTTTCACGCAATGCGTAGTTTCAGTCATCTGGCAGCAAAGATGTTCGAAATGCTTAGAGTCGGCAGACTTCTGCTGATGAAGTATGAACTCATCTTAGTGGTTAGTCCAATGACTGATGTTTCTGGAGCATTCACTACATCCAATTAACGAAGAACTAGAGCGTGAAGGTAGTGTTAAGTAGGTCTGGATGGGTTTGGAACACAGTCTAGATTGAGTGAGTGAGTATTTAAAGATTGAACGACAACTCAACACAATGTGTCATATCGTGTCATTGTGGGTCCAAACAAACTAACCTTTTAAATTCAAAAATCATTTTAAAAACATTACCCATACAAAAACTTCACGAATCACAACATTTTTTTAAAAAATTAACAAGATTTAAACCAACAATGTATAAATAGATAATATCATTCATGATGAACAATCATCACCAATCCTGTATAAAAAAGAAACCCAATACAACAATTCACATAGAAATAAAAACACAGCTTCACAAGAGACACTGACAAATCAAATGAAAATTTACGGTAACACACATAAAACTGATGACACATGTCATCACCCAGCCATGTAATCATAAAAAAATTTCAACTAGAGATACTAATAATCACATCAGATCCCCTTAAAAACACATTAAAGCAATACAGATGTGAAAACAGTAAAGCTTAAATAGATGGTCTTATATATGTACATATGCAATTGATACATGTAAATAGTTATATTTCTATGTTACTAATACAGGATAATTAACTAGTTTATGGTAATACAAATTATAATATATGTTAACAAGTACATTTAAAATACTCATGATAGATACATTAACAGTCATGGATACAACTTAAATTTAAAATACAACCCGTCTGTTAAAAAAAACGACGAGGTTGCCCCTTATAGTCGACTTTTACGACATGTAAGGGAGACAGCGGGCCTATTCTAAACCCCGAACCCACAGGTGGGGGCCCTTTTAGTCGCCTTTTTACGACATGTAAGGGGGGACAGCGGCCCTATTCTAAACCCCGAAACCCGCAGGGGGGTCAGTTAGATGGAACTCAGCAGGAGTTTAGGAAGGATTAAGGTCACACTTCAAGCAACCATATAAAAAATAGGGCTAATCTTAAAGAGGTTAGGGTCTGTGGCTACAAATAGTTCAGCTTTCGATATTACGTGTTCATTTCTTGCACTTCCAGTCACAAGAGTCCCTGGAATCCAGACAGGACAATTGCAGTGAACCGTTTGTTCATTAATGCAGGTGCACCATTAATGACACGGGTTACTAGAACACTAATTAATATCAATTAAATGCGATTTAATAGGATGAAGGTGCGGCGGTTAGCAGTGAAGGATAGAGGAGGGTATAGTTTGGACCATCTAAGCAAATAGCATTAAAGTAAGGTGGAGTTGGGGTAAGAGTTTATGCAGTGGCACAACACAGACCTTTGCAAATGGGGGGGCGAAGGGGTGCCAAGGCATTTTCTAAGGGGGCGAATTCGATCCTTTTCCATAGGACACTGACAAACGAGTCGTTCATTTGGGGGGCTGGCGGGGTTGCAAGTGTTATGAGCAGGGGTGCCCTCCCCTTCCCAACTGGTATGCAACTGGGTTTGAATGGGGTGTGGAATTACATCCAACCTTATCCTTACAGGGGGCCAAGTTGGTATTGAAAGACAATAGCATATAAAGATTTTAAGAAAGTACTTGCTAGCATCTGGTGGCATCATACGCATTTTAATATTCCCTGCTTCGCAATTGAACCTTGGAATCCAGGAACGCAATCACATTTGACACTGATTTCTGTTCATGAACGCAGGTTGCCCATTCCGACATGGGGTTACTTAAACACTCATTAATACTAAGGAATAAGGTTAGGATGAAAATGGCTGTTAGTATATGAAGGCTAGGAAGAGGACAGGTTTTAATCAGAGAGGCTTACATGTCAGGTTTGATATGGTAAGGGTGGGTTGGAATAAGCAACAAATGGATTACAAATCAAGGTTGGATTCCAATTAAGAGGATGGGGTGGGTTAGGTAAAAGTTAAAAGACAGCATGTGAATGAGGACAATTCCTAAAGAAATATCACATCATAGTAATTCCTTCAAGTCTCATTTTAACAAAACTTTCTAAACTTGTGCTGGCAATTTCCTGGGCTCTCACACCAAGGATTTTTGTGGGAAAGATGCCTGTAGTTACCGGCATATTCTGGGAATGTAAAACAGATCTGCAGGAGGAGTGGCGAATCCTCCACAGCAGGTTGGGAGTGACCGTAAACGCAAGAGAGATGGGTACTCCGGCCTACCGGCGCACATTTACATTTTTTTACATGTTTAGGGCCAAGCTGTTGGTGTACATAGAGGTTCACCCACTTTTTATCAGTTCAAAGAAAAGATAAATTAAGTCAAAGCCATGCAATTAACATGCCTTATATGACAGATTAATTGTGCAATAATTGGCTCAGAAACTTCAAATTTGAATAAAAAAATGTCCCTTGCTTAGAAAATGCGGCAAAACTAGGGTATTGACGGAATTCCAGCCGAATTAACCAATATGGCGGCCCTGATAGTGTGATGTACATAGGTAGTTACAAAAACAGGTCAGAAAAAGATAAACTATGTTGAAGCCATGCAATGTACCAGGTCTTATATGAAAGATAATCGTTATAACAATTACTTCTAGACTTAAAAAATTGAATACAAAATGCCCGATGGTTTTAAAAAAGCAGTAAATCTAGGAAAATTATGTCGCTTGAGTTTAAAACCCCAATTATGGCGGCTCTGAAACAATGTCCGGGCTTAACCGGTGAGGGGTGAGCCAGAAAGGGGTTTTGTTTACATTTTCAATAAGAATCGGAAAGTAGCATGCATGAAAGGATGGCTAATCTAAAAGGGTAGTATCCACATGCTCACATGTTTTGCCTAATATGTAACAATTATCTTTCCTTGACACTAACCTGTTTCACAATGTGTCACTTGGATCCAGAAAAAACCACAATCAAATCTGAACCTGGTTTTGCTCATTGATACAGGTTGCACCATTCTTGCCACGGGTTACTTGAACAATCAGTAAGATCTAATTAAAGAAGGTTAGGATGGAGGCGATGGTTAACAATGAAGGTTAGGTTAGGGATAGGTTAGGATAGGGTTTTGAATAGCTTTATCAGTAGGAGGCTCATATTTTCAAGGTGGATTATGGCTAATGGTTGGTTGGAATAGGGACAAATGGATTACAATCAAAGATGTCTAAAAGATGGCTAATTACTAGAGTACTTTTACCTTCCTCGAGTTAGTGACAATCAGGGTATTATGCAGTGATCGCAGCATGAAAACGCGGGCGTTGATTCAAAGCACTGGCATACCCACGCACGCGTATAAAGGCGGTGCCCAAACATGCACACGCAAAAACATCTCATCTTGGAAAGCGTTTGACGTCGATGGCTCAAGGAAGCTAAATTGGAGTATAGTATAATATTGCACCTGCTTATGCCTAATATGTGCAATGATCACTTGAAACTAACCTGTTTTCACAATATGTCCCTTGGGATACAGGACACACAATCAATCTGAAACTGGTTCATGTTCATTGATGCAGGTTGCACCATTCTGACATGGGTTACTAGCACACTGTTAAGATCTAACAAAAGTGTGTTATCGATGTAGGTGAGGAAAAGGGTGAGAAAAAGGAGTTGAAGTTACTTTTACAAGAAAAGATTGGCCTTAGTATGAAATAGGGTAAGGTTATGGTAGATGATAGGGATACATTGACAATCCAGAAAGGGATTGGATTTTGGGTATAGGTAATAATTTAAAGGTGCTTGTTTCATGTTTGTCTATCATGCTCTCTACTTGATACAAGAGCTTGGCACTTGCATGCAATCGCCAACAAGTATCCGTTGGAACAATTTGGGTTTTTGATAGTAGAAGCAATATGTAATATTTCTAATGGCGATTCCACAACTTTGCTATATGTGGTTAGTAATTTCAACAAGCAGATTTTTGTCTATCTTGAGAAAGAAATGGATTTGAAGGCTGAAAAATCCAGATGTCAATGAGAAAAACGGCTTTTATCCGATTACTACTCCTGGCTAAGTCAGGGGTCCCGAAGATGATCGGAACAAGCAACCTTAAAGGGCAGTACATGAATCATGGCTGATCTAAGGGAATGAATGATATGAGTTATGATTAACAGTCAAGGTTTTATTCTAGGAAAGGATTGGATTCAGGTTACCCCTACTAGAATGAAACAAAAGGATATGGATACGAAGAGTGACAAAAGATTGGGTTACAAAGTGGTAAGTAGCTTAAACAGGAAAGATTTGGGTGATTATGGTATGTTGCTTTTCCTCCTAGATGACCCCTACCTGTTCACACGTGATCCTTGGAAACCCGGCGTACATCACATCTAAAATCGTTTTGTCATTGATGCATGTTGCACCATTCTCAAAGGGGTTACTTGAACACTCATTGATATCTGATTAATGTGGGTTAGAATGAAGTTAAGAGTAGAATGAAAGGATACAGGCAATTACCTTTACCATGAGTGGAGTGGCACAGTGTTAACTTTACTTCGTTAGGTTAAAAATTTGTTGGACACTTCATACATAACCCAGTGTAGAACACAAAAACGGACACAGAGGTCGGCACTTAATTTAACCAATTACGCCATCGCACTGGAGGTGGGTCATTCTCAAGGTTATGTATGCTGTGCGACTGCTTGTGTTCATTTTGTCCGACAAACTTTTCATACGACTATTGTGTGTACAGTAGAGAATAAAAGGTATGATTTTTGGGAACACGGTACGCTCTTTACGACGAATTGAAACCAAGGCGATAACATATTTTAAGTGGAAAGAACGAGCCGCGATGGAGTTTTCCAGCAAAAATACGTTTATGTCACCGGTTTCAATTGTCGTAAAGAGAGTGCCGGTTCCCAAAATTATAACCCGGTATCTCATTCTTAATCAGGCCGTATAATTAAGGTCATCTCTTAACCCCTTGTGATCCGTATGGCTTAAATACAAAAAAAGGACTGCCACCACCCAGTGGGGCAAAAACTCAAACAAACCCGTGAAGCAACAAACTACGCAACGAGACGCAGTGTAAGCAGGTAGGCGCGTGCGAATGTAGCAAACGCACAGTATGACGCGAGCGCTTCCACCTCAAATAACGTCAATATGCAGCGCACACTACCTGGGTTCATGTCAAGTTTTGAACCCGGGCATCAGCTTGATGCTTACATTTTCACAGCTGACAGTTTAAGAATTCAGGGTTAGAGTTACAGAAACTATGGCGGAGGTAGTAATACAGAAAAGTCAGCAGTATAAACAATGGCTTATAATGAGGAAGTTGTTGCTCTATTGGGTACTGTTTTATATTAATTTAGGATGGGGACACCACTCCTATGACAAACTACTATGTCACCAATATGACCTGTAAGTCCATAACAATCACATCTAAATCAGTTTATCATTAATACGTACAGTTAGGTAATTTGAAACACTTAAATATTAGATCAAATATGAGGTGAGGGGAAAGAGGGGCAAGGGGGATTTACAGGACAAATGTTATCTTCACAATGAAAGGAATCTGGGGAGGCTAGCTAAGCAGTTAAGGAATTTGGGGGACTATGGCAGAGATTAGGGTTTGATTCAAGTTAATATTTGCGAACATTAGCCAGGTCCGGAAAGGAATTTGGTTATGATAGTGGTGTCTACAGGCAGCATAAACTAAGATGGTAACCCCAAGGCGAGCGCGAATAGATTCGTTTGCAAAACCTTGACCTAAAACTCAACCCTTTCACAGTATGTTCTTGGTATGCCGGGTACAGGTCGCATCTGCAAATGGTTCTGTCCAAACACATGTTGCGCCATTCTGAATAGATTATAAAGCACTCGTTGGTATCTAGCAACAGAGGTATGGAGTGAAAGTGATTAGGATCGCAAGTTGCGATTTAGGATAGGATAAGCTTAAGAATTATACCAACTATTCTCAGTCAGAAAACTTGAAAATAACAGGCTCTGGATGATATGCCTTCAAATTTGGCTCATCTGATAAATGTTAGCTCATAAATGATACAACAAGCACTCTTTAGTGGACATATTGTTCGCTCATGCCACAGCACCCTCTATTCTTAAAATATAGGCGGTCACCCGGCTTCGCAAGACACCTGGCTAATTTGTTCTGTGCTAAGTTCAGCAGTCCTTTGAATAAAATTTGTTGGGTAATAGGGCATTGCGAGTTAATTGACATACAGATGTGACTTTGACCTTTTGGGTCACTTTCTGAAACCATGCAACCCAAAGGTAGACTGCCTCCCCTACCTCATGCAAATATCAACCCATATGTCAAAGCATATGAAATGCATGCTGGAAGACAGATGGACCAGACAAATCATTTTTTAGTAGTAAGATACTGGTGGCATTCTATTGACACACAAGATTTTTCAAAAGTGTTATGTAATACCTGTGTTGATCACCAGCTTCACAATAGACCCTGGAATCCGGCACACAATCAAGTAATTGGTCGTCCATCAATGCACGGCTGGTAGGACCATTTTGCCATGGGTTATGAACCCTCATTAAAAATCTGTAGAAAAAAAATATTATAGGAAAACCCACAAAAATATATTGTTATTAATGACATTAAAAATATTACAAATAAGGATATCTAAAGTTGAACCGGATATATTTCAAAAAAAGGTTTTGTTTTTAGTTAAGTTCATCTCATTCGATATGATGTAATTGCATTAGTATCCATTCCAAGGTTAGCGGTTCATGCTTGGCTCATGAGCAGTTCTGAAAAATTCCCCCCCAAACAGCTGTTTGCAAGTCTCATTTTTTTATGACAAACCAAAATAAAACGAAAAACGGCTTGGCGACACAGTTTCGACAACTGATTGAATGTTAGCACACTAACTAATTTGTGCAAATGTACGAAATTTATTGCGGGCAAATATGATTCAGTAAAATTCTAGTTTCCACGTCTTTCTATGGAGAATGGGCTTATAGAAGGCCACTATCAACATCCAAATCATGGCCTTTTAATCCTATCTGGCACAGATTCCCACAATGGATTTGCTGATTTTTGCCGAGATAATAGCTCTTGAATGTTACTTATATCCCGTTTGTCAAAATGTGTCTTCCACTGCTTAAAATTGTGTTAAAATAAAAGAAACAATTTGTATGGGGGGTCAAACAGCTGTGAAGTATGATGTGCCCTAGGGATTGTGTTGTGATCAATGTGATCAGGGACTCATACCAAAGTAGCGTGAGCCAGTTGGACCTGGCCAACGTCTTATTCTAAAATGCTCTACATCAGCGAATTGGAAAAGATTTTTAAATTCACACTTCAAGTTATGGTGGCATTAGTGTTCGTCAATAATTCTGTAACAAAATTCTGGCTAAAAATTTGGCTACTTGCGCCTAAAATCGGAAGTGTGTGATGAATGCTTTGACAACGGGAATCCAGTACACAATTCAAACAGAATTCAGAAATCTGCAGCCGCGCGACATAGGCAATTGCATGAACTCACCCAAACTTCACATTAGTCTTCCAGGAAGCCAGATGCACAGTTGCAAGTGTATTGATTCTGTTCATTTACCACAGCTCAATCATTGTTAAACGGGTCACTCAACACTCTAACATCAGAACAATAACAATTAGGAATTCATCATGTACACTCTTACGATTAAAACAATACCTTACCACTTATCTCTCCACTGTCATATTCATTATTCCAATTCAAAACTACAATCTTTGTTCATAAGTCCTTGGAACACTTGTTAATATGCGCAAGATATGAGAAGAGATGCTAGGCTAAATATAAAACTTGCTTTCCCCCTCCCCTCCCTCCCAAAGTCAGTGGAGAAAATAATAATCAGCGAGATTGGACCAAGATGTCAATCATGCAACATGAATTGAGGGGAGCGGGGACCAAATCTGCACAAAGTGTTCCAACCAAATTGAAGAAACAAGAAAAGAACTATTTACAAGGCGGTTCTCGAACAAACAAGTCTCGTGCTTTAGCGCTTATTGTAAGACAAAAAGCAGCAGCACACCAGAAGTGCAACTCTGCGAGTCAGGGGTCCCAAAAATAAGTTGTGCAACCAGATAACTCCAATTTCTTAAATAGTTTTACATTACCACTATTTCATTTGACACACCCTAGGGGTCACAACATGTTCCAATGTGGAGATATGAATCTTGAAAGTCCCCCACATGAGCACAAGTAGGAGATGTTTAGGAGTAGCACCCCTGGTTTGCATTTATAGTATTCATACTTATCACTCTTTCATTTGATACCACAAAGAGGTCCAACATCTTCCGTTTGGGAGGATGAATTATCTTGAAATGTCCCCAACATAATCATAACCAAAAGATGGTTAGGGGAGCACCCCTGGGTTGGCATTTATAGTATTCTTTATTTCATGATCTCATTTGACACCACCCCCCAGGGCCACAAATTTTCCAAGTGTGAAGATTATATTAATCATGAAAAGTCAATGCAAAAATCCCTTAAAATTACTAAATTAGTAAAATATGAAATTAAAAAAACAAAAAAACTAAAAACATTTTGAAAAAAATCATGTGGACCACATTTTACCTTGAGTTGATACGGGGTCCAGAAAGTGGTGAAGCACAATTTTTGCGTATTTTCACATTTTCCAAGAATGTAAAACAGCTGGCAACACAAAAGCATGACTAGAAGTAGGGAAAAACCATTCAATTAAACTATGGGCACTGATCTCGCTATATTATATTGATGTTAATACCTTTTTGCTTTTGTACTTCCCCCTCCCTTTGATAAGTCTTCTGTTTTGTACACCTGTTTTCACCACCAAATCACACACAGCCATATAATGCCAAATAGACACATGCTGACCTAATTTATTAAGGTAAAAAAAACTCCTGAATCTGAATCAAATCTTTTTTGAAGGGTAGGTATTTCACACTGACCATAAACCTGAGAAAATTTGTTGAAATGGACCAGGCATTTTTAGCATTAGTTGCAATTTAAAAATAATCAAAGAATGCCCCTTTCAGTGGCCCAATGCATTTTGACCACAATTATATTTCACACAAAAATGTTACCATATAGTAGTCTATGTAGCGAAGGAATTTTTGCAGTCCCAATGTACCATTTAAGCAAATACAGCAATGACGCATATTTAATTTGATTAGATCAATTGCGTCAAAATGCCCCTTAATGAACCACTTGCACTTGACCGCATTGTGATCATACAAAAGGATTACGAATAGAAGTCTCATGTGCGAAGGAATTTTTGACATATTCATTAATGTGGTATACCTTCCGCGATACGCAATTATGCATATTTAATTAGAATTTTTAAAAAAAAAAAATGCCACTTTAATCGGCCCACATGCAACTGACCCAATTCTGATTCACCCAAAAGATGCATGGCATAGTATCTTTCATGCAGCGAAGGAATTTGGCCTATCCGATGTAACGGTTTCAGAGATACAGTTTACGCATAATGTAATTAGCTCATTGCATTACCTACGCCGCTTGTATCACACACGCTCAAAATTGAAAAAAGATGCGCACCATGATAGGATTTCATGCAGTGAAGGAAATTTTCCGTATCCAACGTACCGTTTCAAAATTATAGCAATTACGCTGTGTTTTTGCATATTAATTAGCTCGTTGAATACTTATTTTTTTTATTTGCCCGAAAACGCCCGAAATCTAACAGTTCGAGAACTCATCCAGCCCGCTCCTTCCAACAAGGACTCATCATACGCCTTACGGAACTCCAGAAAACTTGTACACAAGCCTTGCGGGAAAATTTTTGTTAATTATGCAAAATTAGATCCTTAATTAGATATGTTAAAGCCCAAAAAATCTATCAGGTCGAGAACTGGGGACCCGCTTCGGTTCCACCAAGTTACATCATCATGCCCTTACGGAACTCCAGATAAATCGAACAAGCGTGAACACGGACGTCAGGCGACAGACGAACAGACAGACAAGACAGAAAGACAGACAGACAGAAAAGTGATTACTAAGTCCCTGCCGAACAAAGGTGCACGGCTGAGACAAAACTTATTAAAGGGAAGTTAAAGAGTAGTGTTGTGATGTCATGCTAGAAAGCCAAAATAAAACAAAATTATACTCCCGTAGTTTTTAAAAAAAAACTGGCTAAATGAAAATAAATAACATTTTATTAAAGGTGCAACTAAAAGCTCAGACTCACAGACAGAAAACCCACACACAGAGAATGATGTTTAAATGGTATTTGATTGAGAGAGGGGGATGTTGCCTAGGCTGTTTGGAGGTGAGCTCCAAACAACAGGGACAGCACAAACAAAAAGAATGTTCACTGGTGATGAGGTCAACTCAAGAAAAATTTTTCAGTGTAAGATTGGAGAGTGGGAGAAGGTTGATAAATGCATATAACCAGATGATAGTGAAGTTGCAGAGTATCCCTCAAAATGACGGAGTGCCAAAAACAGCAAGGATTCGGAATTCACCTGGAATAAACCCTTCTTGTGTCATAAATAGACATGTGTGTGTGTGTCTTTACCTATCAAAAGCGTGGTCCACTGTTTAGGATATATTATTTACTCCCAGACTAATGGCTTAACGTCCCCTCCCAAAGGACGAGCGATATTCTCGTGGTTCTTTTGCCAAAACCATTTTACCCCCAGTAGAGTGTTAACCACTGTTGAGGTCTCGGTCTTCTAAATTGTAATAATAAAAGGTACTACATTAAAATTGTATATGATTTGCATGTTTTGTGCACCAATTTTGGCCTCAAAAATTTCACTTCACCCCCCCCCCATAAATTTTGATCCTAGGTATCCTACCCAACTACTAATGCTTCTGAACTGATGTCAGTCTTCTAGACTATTAAATTTTTTAAAATTAAAAGGACTTTGTTTGTTTACATTAGATTTATTCATTATACAAAAATACATATGTAACAAAATACAAACGTTTATCACAAAAAAATGACCATTAGTCTCCAATTACAAAATAAGCATGAAATAAAAAAGTACAGCTTTTACCCAGAATGGTTCAAACAAGAACTGTAAGGGGTTTAATACCAATGGGGCCGTTGCTGTTGTATGAGATTATTGTGAATCTACCTGCTTCACAATGAATACCCTCTGGAATCCCAGGCACGCATCACAAGGAATGGGTTCTGTCCCCTTAATACAAGGTAGCACATTCTGACAGCTTGGGTTACTTATAAACACTCGTTAAATCTAGAAAGAAAGCAACAGAAGTGTTATTTATAGTTTTTTATGATTCATCTTGAAAAAATATTGCGTGCCTGTCGTTGTGGTTGTGACTGATAGGCCCTCAGATGACCTTGACATGTTGACTTTGACCTCATAACAAATGAGGGTTCGCACATTGGACAATCCTTATCAGTACAAGCTTTTACAGGCATGACTTCAGTTTTACACGGTAACTCCTTCATCAAAAAGTCAGTACAGTCATTGCTAAAAATATCACCCAATGTAGTGCGGTTGAGTATAAATCTGGTTTTCAATCGCAGCATAAAGGTTTAATAAGTCCAAAATCTTGCTTAAATTTTCAAATTAAAGATTGCTTCTAGGTTTTCCTCTTGCCATTAATAATCAAAGAAAGGGACATGCTAGCACAAATTTGCAATTGAGCAAGTGTCAAAAAGTCACATATTTGCCAATATCATGATGTCCAATGCAAACCCAACTTTTGGCTGGAAGGTCCCATGGATGCCCAGTTCAAAAGACTTTCTTTACAAAAGGTCATAATGTGGGTCATGGTAAATCTAAAGGCATATGGATATGAGGAACCACCTCTTGCTCATAGTGGTTTTATCAAATACAATGCATCTACTCATTTTGTTCCTTACCTAGTAGGTACCTTGCTCTTGTTTTTTTTGTTTCAATTCGCTGTGTTATGCGGCTTAAGTGGGACACGCTTGCACTACTTCCTCGAGGGGTGTGCCGTGGCCG
>JAMKCH010020640.1:0-22633 GCA_023653785.1 Ophioderma brevispina | reverse complement strand
TTTGTTTTTTTTCTCTAGGGAACAATTACGATAGGGGGCAAGTTGTGCAACTGATCAATTGCAAATTGAGAGAAATACGTACCCTCCACAAAAAATCTTCTCCAACTGTCACTTAAGTTTTTTGTGGTCTAGAGAACTGCTTCTGGTATTTGTTCTGTACCCCGATTTGTCTCACTACCTTTAGCCCATTCCTCCATGCATGATTTTTAGGGATAATATGGGTGGCTTTGAAGATGGATTAAAATTAAAAACAACCAACTATATTTACCACGATGTGGTGGGTTAAAGACCTTGTGATGTCGATGCTATCTAAATCTCTTCATGTTTTTAATTGAAGATTAGTGAAAAAATTGGTATGATCATTGGTATCGATTGTTACATTATAATGATACTTCATGTTCAAAGTCGAAAAAAGGATGATTTCGTATGTTTTCTTAGAAAGGCCAATCACCCACATAATTTAATTCCAAAAATGTGTGTATTGGTGAGTATACAATAGCCCATATAGACTGTACAAACTTTTTCCGGTTACCGTAAACACATCAGATTTAAGCTGCAGCATCATAATGGGGAAAAAGTCAAAGTACTTGGGCCGATCAAATGACAAAAAAAAATACAAGGATTTTACTGTGGTACCAAAATCTCAAAGTTTGATGGTAATGAATTTGGGATCGTGCTGAGGATAAGGTAAAGTTAAACAATTAACGGTGCCAACACTAGAGATTTCAAATAGCATGTGTCCATATAAAGTGGAAAATTCTGATTCTAATGTTGAGTTTTCTTTAAATATCCCCATCTGAAAGATACCTGGTAATAAATTTCTTTGGTACAAAAAGTGTGAAATTTCTAATTGAATATAGAGGAGCAATATACTAAATCACCTGTGTTTTTAATTATTGGTGGGGAACTTACGTTTTGATTTTTCAAGGATTTTGTATCCAAATACAAGTTAAGAAATATATTAGTAGTCTTATCTATAGGAAGACTACATCGACACAACATATGGATGTGGCCAAATCTCGTTGCACATCACTGCAAAATTTAAGTAGGAAGGTTTTTTTTGTATAGGGTGTTTCCTCAGTGCAAACTATCATTGCAAGCATTTTAAATATCATGGTTTGTATTTGTAGATTGGAAGGGTAAGTTCCTCAATAGCACCACAACCCCCCCCTTGACATCGATTCTGTATCCAATTCTTTTATAATTAACATAAAATGATTTATGGATTAGTTAAATTTTAGTCTGTAATTACAATAAAGTGTATGGACCAACCCCCAGAAAGTGGGAGTAACCTGAAATGATTTTAACAAGCCTTACAACAGACCAGCGGACATAGTATCAATCATGTAAGCGTTCGAACGTTCTACACTCCAGTGTAACATGCTCCTCCATTCGTATAGCGTGCTTTTTTCGAGCCCTGTGAGATTCAGCTATCTTGTAATTATCCCTGGACAGAAAATTAACGCTTGTTTTGTCACCGAAGTTACCAATGCGATATTTGGGAAGCTGGTCCCGGCTGCGATGGTATCTCGATGTATGTTTGCTGAGAAGGGAAAGCGCTGATCCCGATCTCCTGCATCCCTTGGGAAAAATGATGCTAAATGGTTTAATATGGTATGGTTGGGCCCAGTGATAAGCGACCATTTGTGAAAGCGCTTAGAGGCCAATAGCATAAGGCTCTATAAAATCTCTGCTATTATCACAATAACGTATTGTGCGTTTCGTTTTCAAAATCATGTCCAAAAGTCTTTTTCAGTATAGTATATTTATATACATACTGAAAACATGGAGATGTCATTTGGTTTGTCTCTTTAATGTGCATAATAGTTGCTTGTCAAGCTGCCATTGCGTGGGCATTTACAATCATGTTAATCATCAAGCGAGATTTTTTAAGGGTCCCGAGTGTTAGATATGTTATTCCACAATCTTTCAATACAATATTTAAAGCGTGAGCAAGGACTTGGTTCCAAACCCATCGTCTGTCCCCACTAACATCTTCAGCTTTGCACTCTTGGTAGTTAGTATGGAACCCGCTATATCAATGTCAGGTAGTTAGTGGGTTCAAATTGTGGTGTCACTTTTTCAATATGCCAATTTAAGTTTACTCACAGAGGGGTCAACTTTAAATACTCTCCAATCATAGTGAAATGTAAATGCCATATTGGTCCGTCTAGTCCTAAGGATTAACAAATGTATGTTTTGTTACCATCCATGACCATTGGTTTTAGAGTTATTGGGAAAATGGCTAAAAGCAAAAAAGTTCAATTTCCTTTGTACAGGGGTCATCCTAAGTTGCTCCAATTTGGTGTAAAAAATGAAACAACTTGTTCATCTAGCTTAATGTGTCAAATTACGGCATATTTTGTAATTTCTCAATGCTATTTACCCATCATCTATGTGACAAAATAGGTCATGGGCAACATAATCCACTGCATTGACCTTCTTTGACCTTTATCTCGGTAAGAAACAAATTTAACATAACAAAACTATACTTATTGGGAGTCCTCTTCCTCACCAAAATTGGTCAAGCATTTAAAATATATCAGAGTAACTTCATGTGACCCCTGAACAAATTGAGTTTGACCTTTTTTGCAACTTTTAGCCATTCTACCCAATAACTCTAAACAACTGAATCTAGAATGGTACAAACTATACATTTTTTGGAACCTTATGAACCTAGACGGGACAATATGGCATATACATTCAACTGATTGGAGTAATATTAAAGTTTGCCCTGTGTAAACTTAAATTGGCCCCCTACTGAAAAAGTGACACCACACATTTGACACCACTAACTACCTTGCAATTGATGTAGAAGCGTCCATACTAACTACTAATGGTTTCAAACCTTAGATGTAGTAGTCGGGCATGAACGAACTCACCGAAATAAGGACCTATGAATATTCTGCTCCTCTCTATTACAATTGATGACAACAACATGTTTCAAATTTCACATTTTGCCACAGCTCACAAATAAACAGACATTCCTGTAGATCTTCGTAAGTATTCTCCCTCCTCTCTGGCCAAAAAACCCCTTGTTTCATTCACTGCAATCCAGCAGCAGCATCCCTGACCGTTGTCCATGGTTACTTATTCAATCCTGAAAAAATGTCTCACCGTCTCCCACGTCGCAATTATTTCCTCTACAGTATATAAACAGGATCGGGAAAACAAATATAACTCTTGGTTGCACGCTGGGCAATCTGTCTAAGTTATAACGCATAAGTACGGTGTACATCGACGCACACAAAAAAAATCAAATGAAAAACAAAAATTGAACTTTAACATCAAAAACAAATGTATTTTTACAATCCGCCCTGATATGCGTGTTGATAATAAAGTGATTGTGTTCAAGAATTGCACTCGCGGATTTGTTAACACTGAGATCTACCCCCCATATCTTACCATATCTCTGATTGGCGCATTACGCGGCTATCGCATGATATCATAACGTGTGTAACCAATCAAAAACGGCCTAGCTGTACACACTTTTAAGCTTGTCTTACCATGTCTCTGGTTAAAGCGGATTGCCATTTTCCTGAATTATTTTGTCTTTTGTGATCTACTGACCTTTTTGATGTTTACACTTGTGTTGTGTGTTTTCATTGTTTTTCTATATAGAATTCCACCATACACTATGTGTCTGGAAATAGCTTTTTTCGAATGTCTTACTCATAAAAATAAAAAAAAAGATTTTATAATTTGTGTCATTTCAAACCAAGTTTTACTCATTTGCATAAAAAACAATCCATTTTCCAGTTGCAGCGCATTTGTGTAGCTTGCAACCACTTTCTCTATTTAACCTAATCATAAGGCGTGAACAGGATATGTGTCTGGTTTGCACACATTTATTGTGTCAAAATGAAATGTTTTGGATTTTAAAAAAGCCATTTTCACTAACCATAAGCAAATGAATTTTTAAAAATTCAAAATCTGACAAACAAGTAAATTTAATTTTATTCGTGGATCTCATGTGTCTTTCGCACTCCTTGCTTTTGGTAGACTTTTCATGAATGAAAGAAACACTCAAGCATTTTATGGCAATCTATAACACATTCTAAAGACATTCGTGAATTAAAATCATATTAAATATTTTATTTTTTTCTTTTTTTTTAAAACAGAAATAAATAAAGTTTTTAAAAGAAAAAAAAGATTTGCAAGTCTCTTATACTCGTGTTTTCGTAGGGAATTGGAGATGAAAGAGACGTGACGACGTCAGCCTTGAACTCCCAGTTTTCGTGAAACTTCATTGTCATGAATGTGCGCTCTCGTGCAATAAATTGGGGAGCCATATACTGGTTCGCTTTCTATGTCACCGTACAATGTCCCATTGCAAACGTGGATGAAAAGGGTGGATGGAAATTGACATGCCAAAAACAAACCCAATGTATTTTGTATTTTAATGTTGTCGCACCATACCTATCAATACTTTTTCTGGGAAGTGTAAATGTGTACAGCTAGGAAAAGTGTGATTTTATATTCAAACGAGTATAACTCGGTTGGGCATGGCCATTTTTTTCTATTAAGACGTTGAGGAACTGTCCCCCCCCTTTTCAGTAAATAAGTTTGTTGTAGAATTCTTTTAGAACCACAATTAAAACGAGTAAACTTCCTTTTGAACCATCCTGTATTTCTTTGTCTCATTTTCACATCGTTTCACATCATGACACATGTTCTTGTAAAGGTGTGCATGATGTGTGAAACAACAATGCTCAAGAAGGTGCATAATACTTTGCTTTTACAGTCGGTTCAGAATAAATATATTCTAATAAGAAAAAAAGGCATGTGCCCGAATTAACAAAAACACACTCACTGGTTTTCAGCTTTGGTTTTGTTAGGTATTTTATTATTTCGATTCCTCTTCCATCTGTATCAAAATATAAGTGCCAACAAACCCATGTTTTCCTTGTCTATTTGAGGGCTAGCTGCTTTAGCATTTTTAATTGTTTATTTTTTTATTAATCAGATATTACTATCAATGTCACAATATAGTGGAAGTATTTGAATCTCAAAATCTCTGACTTATTATTGCCTTTAAATGTGAGAAATAATTGTAAGTAAAAAACAAGTTTACAATAGAGAATAACAATAAAAGGCTGCTTACCTTCAGAAATCCACCGTATCTGATTTCACCAGGCGAGTCTTTCATGGACCAATTGCTTGTAGTGACGATTTCCCAGTGCCTGCGCTCACTATGTGGAAATCTGTTTTCAATGTAGCTGACTAGTGTACAGAATAGTGGGTACACGTAACGTACGAGGTCCAAATCGACTTTAACTTAATACTGCTTTAAAGGAACATCTAATCTTAATCTTTTGATGGTTGCATCCACTGGGGGTGTACTCCAATTGGACACGACTTACCAATGACGCCTGTCAAGATTTTTTAAAACCTCGACAGGCGTGTAGTCAATTAGTTGTTTATTTTAATCTACGTGCCAAAACAAATCGATCCCTTCGGCCGATACGTATTTGCTTATGACATTGCCACGTGAATGGTTTGGTCAATAATTTTCCACAGTTATAGCACTGTTTCATATATCATCTTTTTCATTTCCATATGTATCTTCAAAATCCCATGCCATCGGCTTATATAGATTTCAAATAAGTGATACCTCATTAAACGTTTTAGGTCGGTCCATTCACCGTGAGCGGTAAGAGGTATTTATTTAATGCCACAGGCAAAAAGTTTATGATACTCATACAATGTTTATTAATGTTTTTCAATAAAGTATCATGATGAAAACACCAACGTTGTTATTTGAGCAAAACTTACCCTTTGACACTTCAAATACTTCTTTTATCACAGCATTTAGGAGAAATAATGCATTATTTTTCAATGCACAAACGCGGATTTTTGAGGTCCTTTTACATTCCGGCCCACACAGACTACGTCTTTTAGGCAAAGTTTCCATATGTACCCCTCTTCAAGTTCTTTTTTATTTTTGGCCTTAGGGTTAGTGTATTTGTTATTGTTAGTTTACAAAGGCCAAAATACAAAGGAATGTACAAGTTAAAAAGGGTAGCATATGGAACTCTTTCCGTCTTAATTAATTAAAAGACCATTGATTCACCAGAATCCAGTAAGTTGATTCTGTGCAGTAACTTTGGTACCATGGCGACAATATGTTTGTATGGCAACAAAGGCCTATCGCCCACATGGCCGGGATGAACTCATACAGGTATTACCCCATAGAAATATGCAGCAACTCTCACTTAATATGAAATATACTGTTTATATTAGTAGACATGAATGGTGAACGGTGTTCCAATTAATATTTTCCCGTATTACCAGAGGAATTTTTCACTACTCACTGGATATGAGCCCGTATTCATTAGGTATGACAAAGAATTTAACTATGACTGTATTTATTGTACACATATATCATGCTCATTAAAAAGTGAGTATGTGAAAGAGACCCTTTCATAAATAAGATTTACCTCGTTTCTCTCTATATACCCCTTAAAGTTGTATATCTCTTCATGGCAAACGTTTGTTTGTTTTACTTCTTAGCCTACACAATAATCAAATGAGACTATTCTAGGCAATATTTTAGTCTTTCAAAACAATATAACATTGCAGTGGATTGTCTTGCAAACTGGATCGAGAATTGATGCAAGACTATACTGCTATCAAAAATGGCTGAGAATTGAAGAAGGCAGACGATTAGATTCTAACAAAAGCAAAAGATGATGCTAAAAAGCAAATTCTATCCAGTCACACTTCATGTACGCTCCCCTAGAATCTGTATGTGCGGACACAGACGTCACAAATTCCGTTTCCGCATCGTAATTGGGGGGGGGGGGGGGGGGGGGGGGGGGGGGGGGGGAGGGGGGGGGGGGGGCGGGGGGAGGGCGGGGGGGGGGGGCCGGCTATTCTTAGGCATGCGCTATGTCGTGGGACTCCCTAGCAGCCAGACGCTGTGTTAAAGGCTCTGCGATTAGCTGACCAAGGAATGAAAAAACGGTTTCGCGGTACCTTGGATATCGCGAAAACGACGAATCAGGTGGTCGATCTGATGTTAGAAATGGGTTCCTGACAAAACAGACCAATTAGCTCACTAGTTTTTGTAAGTGTGGCATGACTTGACACAGCAATCGAGAATTTGAGAAGCTAAAAGGGTAAGGAATTTTCCGTATTTTCAAGTTTTTCGTCTTTTTCCAAATATAAACCTATAAACTAGTCAGCTAACTAGACAATTAGTAGGAATATTTTGGTGCGTAAATCGTTACGATAGGCCAGTATTTTGCGCATATCCAGTTACAAAAAAATCCAAATCAACGCTATTTGACCGGGTCCCAATATGTTAAAAAGTTTTGTGTGTACCGTGTCAGCCACTTGGGTAGACGCAGCGCTTGACGGAATGAATATCAATACCTCATGCATCAATG
Source organism: Ophioderma brevispina (assembly GCA_023653785.1). Taxonomy (NCBI): domain Eukaryota; kingdom Metazoa; phylum Echinodermata; class Ophiuroidea; order Amphilepidida; family Ophiodermatidae; genus Ophioderma; species Ophioderma brevispina. Next base: position 15,242 of record JAMKCH010020640.1, on the reverse strand, counting down.
GGACTTCTATATGAAACGTCTACCGCCACTGGGGAATGTTACCGTCGAAAACTGTTGAAAACTCCCTAGCGCAGTGAAAATTGCCAGGTCGCGTGGCTCAAATTTACTTTGCCGTAATGTAACAATGGGCGGCGCTGTTTGCCAAGACGACACGTAAATGGTGTGCAGGCAACACCAAAACGGCCGCCTAACAAAAAAGCTGCTACTCTATCAGAGCTTACCAAATTGAAATAAACAAGAGCACAGATTTTGAGAATTTTTCAGCTGAAGAGCTTGCAGAGGTACTGACAGGGTTCTGGTTCTGTGCAAGGACAGTGAAGGGAGAATACTACAGGGCAAGTTCGCTAGAGAACTTGAGGCACAGCCTCAAAGAATATCTGAAATTCACCACCGCAACAACAAGGATTAGATATAATTCTGACAGAGAATTCCGTGAATCAAATGAGCATTTCGGGGCGCTGCGTGACTGAAAGTGGGGGGAAAGGAGTGTACGCCACATCACCACCTAGAAATTGTAGATGCGACTTGAAGAAACTCTACCAACACATTTGATTGTGACCCATCGTTGCTCAATCCAGTAAGCTACGGAAAAGGTTTAGTTTGACGTACGTTTTTATTTTCTTAGACGTGGTGCGGAGGAAAATATGCACCAATATGACAAGTCTACCGTCGTTGGTCAAAACCAACCCCAATAGGCCTACTGGAGAAAAATACATATGCCAGGCTGCTGATGAACTGCGCAAAAAGAAAAGCACCAAGGTGATTTGCCGGAAAGTTTCCACTCCATTGATGCATGAGCGTAACGGTATATCTGTGTCCTGTGACATAGTTCAGCTAGTACCTCGATTATCTGCATCCAAATGTGATAGCCTGTGGGCTAGCTAACCCCAGCCTACACTTGACATATGGTAACTACACACCTCCGATGGAGTGGATAAGCTTGGAAAGTTCAGAACGAACTAAGTGTAAAATACAAGTATCACAGACTCAACTAATTCACAGTATCAGCGTGATGGGGCTGCAATCTGACCGAAGGTCGTATGCTGCATCTCAGATAAAAGATGTTCCCGGTCATAGATCAGTAAGCTCGCTAGCTATATACCAAAGGGTATTATGATGGTGTGGAAATGCAAATGACTCAGCACTACGTATGACCCTAGGCCTTGACCAAAAAATCATAGAATAAATCAGAAATGCAAGAGCAACATTGTGATGAAATACATATCTCTCTGAAGTGAAACAAGATCTAATGATGTAGGCTAGGACGAGTCCCTACAGTTTTAGGTGCCGGTGTCATCAAGCTTTCGAAACAAAACAGACAAAAAAAAAAAAAAAACAAACAATATCGAGTCTTCCAAGACTAACACCCACAGTCCCCTCTTCAAACAGGTTCCTTGAGTGGATTTTCAGCATTAGTCAATTTCTAGAGCCACGTGAAGATGATCCTGATTTGAACAGTCAGCAGCAGTTTTAGATAACTATACACAGATTCTGTCATTAATGTGGGTATTTTGTGCCACGTGACTAATCAATAGAGTTACCATCATCTCCAAAATGGTCTACAAACTTAACTATTAACGCGTTGATAGTTTTATATCACATGCCTCTATTTACACCCGCACGATTGTGTTCAAACATGCATGCGTGTACAGTATGAGCGACAAACGGAAGTCTGATGAAGAAGTTGTTAGCACGTTAATTTTGTACTTTCATCTTCCCTGTTCGGTACGACCGTACAACGCCATAGCAATGTATGGAACTGTGCCAATCCGAACCAGTGCACTATGGTGATGAAAAGTTTTCCTTGTAGACGATAACATGGCGTCCACTGAAGCAACTCATCGATTTGCGCTAGTAAATACTCAGATATAGTGGAATTAATTGACGAGGCCGATTAAAAAACCACAAGCGTCAAATAATAAAAGACGCTGTCAAGATTCTGTCAGAATATGCTGTAGCTACGGGGAGCAGCCCGACTTATTGGGCTGCTTTTGAACTTTTTATGTTGGAGAAAAAAGAATTGATGTCGAGCTTAACATGTTGAATGTTATAATCGGATTTTGAATTAAACTGGATTCTGGAACTTTGATTCTTTGATCCTTGACACTCTACTTGAATGCCTGGAAAATAACAACGCGAATTATGGTCTACAAAAAGGTAAGTACGATTTGCTTTCTTTGAAATATCATGGAACTTGTCATTCTTGTGGCCTAGGCCCTGTAGATCCAGGCCTAGGCTACATATGCTTATATAATTATTTAAATGACCATACTATTGATTATGCGTATATAAAACAAATATTAACTGCCTTGTATTCGTGTGATGGTAAAAATATGATCACAAGGTGGGAAAGATGGCTTGTTCCATTTCAACCCGGCTCGTGAAATGGAACAAACATCTTTCACTTGTGATCATTATTTTTACCATCACACGAATACCAAGGCAGTAATATTTGTATAATGCCTACTAGCAGTAGCACTTGTAGTAATCAATTGAAGGAAATCGCAGGTAGGCGTACTGACAACCATCACAGGCGTGTAATTTCGCCGTACTCCTTCTGCACGTGGATACCCCGTGTTCACAGGATGCACAATCAGGAACTGTCAATGTGCATCCACGTTAGGCCTATAGCCAGGGCCAACAACAAAAAACTGTACATTATGTTCAAGTTTAGTTTGGAGTGACTTGATTCATATGCCATGTCGGCCTATAGTTGCAGTTTGGCATTTTCGCATTTAGAAGTTATGCAATACTTTCACTTGGCTTTCGCGTTTTAGAAGTTTATGGAACACTTTTAACTTGGATTAACTCTTACATTGGAAATTTATTGCGATAGACGAGCGATAAAGCTCAGGACAGTAGGTAGTGAATAATTACCTGTGAAAATTATCCATAAATTCGTACCCACTGTTTGTTATCACAAATACGGAAAAATTCCATATCTCATGATGAATATTGGAAACAATAAATCTTTTTCCGCATTGGTAAACCAAACAGGGGATATTAACTAATAAGTAATATCATGAGTGGGGATGTTCGTTTATGCTTTAGTTTCGTAGTATTCCATCACGAGGCCAGGCAAAAAAAAGAGAAGAAATTCATAATAAATTAAATATAGATAAACTGGCACATTTTCTTGTGGCAGGAGAGATAGTCCCCCGGCCTCTCAGTCCACCTACAATGGTGAAGAATAGGGTACAGGACATAGAATAAAAACCCATCATGCTCAATATTCAGAATTTTAAAAGGGCAGCCTAAGGTAACTTTTTTCTGAGGTGTAACAATGCATTTCATGTATAAAAAAATCCAACCGGTGAAACAGAAAATTTTCAAAGGGAGCACAGCGTCACTGTATTACTGATGTATGAAACAATGTGATTCTTGTATATTAAAAATCCAACTGCTCATATTTTGTGGCAACAGACATTTTCAAAGGACAGCACAGGTAACTTATTAAACAAAAAAACAATGCCTTGTCCATACTAAAATCAACTTCTCATCGCATCAGAAATTCTCAAAGGTACACGAATAACTTTTTTTCTGATGTGTATTTTGAACCATGTATTGTCCATATAATAAAAACCCATCATGCTCTATCGCACCCAAATCTTCAAAGGGCAGCCGGTAACTTTTTTGTCTTTGATGTGTGTAACAATGCATGACTATACTAAAAAACAATCACGCTAATCGCTTACAGAATTCTCAAAGGTATACAGATAACTTTTTTTCTGATGTATGTATTTATTGTCATATAATAAAAATCCAAAACCTGCTCGTCAACAGAAATTTTCAAGGGCAGCACAGTAAACTTTTTTCATGATGTATGTGATAATGCGTGTTTATAAAAAGATCCACCTGTCATACATCAGAAATTGTTAAATTGCAGCTCATGTGTGTAACAATGCATGTCATATAATAAAAATTCAAAATGCTAAGAGTGTTGGAAATTTGCAAAGGGCAGCACAGGGAAATTTTAAAACAAATAAAAACATACATTTTCTTATAATACAAATTCAAATATCACATCCGAAAGTTTCACAGGGCCGCCCAGATAATTTTTCCGATGCGTGTAACAATGCTAGCCTATACTAAAAACATCACGCTCATCGCAACAAAAATTCAAAGGGCCAGCACAGGTAACATTTTAGCAAATAAAAACCTGCATTGTCGTATATAAAAAAAAATCAACATGCTCATCACATCAGAAATTCACAGGACCGCCTCCAGGAAAACTTTTTTCTGATGTGAGAAGAAACAACGTAGTTATCTATAAAATTCAACCTGTTCTTCGCCATCAGAAATTTTCAAAAAGCAGCACGGTATTTTTTTAAACAATTAAAACACGCATCAGTTCACCACATCCAGAATTTTGTTTTCTTTTCTGATTGTAATAAAATAAAAATCCACAACTTAGGCGCTTTGGACAAATCAACTGACTCTCGCATCAGGAATTTCAAAGGGCATCTCACAACTTTTTTTTTCTGAGGGCATGTGGCAATGTGTTGTATATAGTAAATTCTCATACTCAGAGCTGTGGTAATTTTCACAGGAACCGCTCAGATAACTGTCTCTGTAGTCAATTAATTATGATTGACCCACACAAATTGCAAACAGAAAACAATTTTGGTGTTAATATACTGTGGAAAATAAGTCCAAAAAATAATATATAAAAGTCTACCAAAATCAACATAGTGGAACATGTAGAAATAAGGGGGGAAAGTTTGTACAGGGGTAAAAAATTGAATTGTTCGAATTGATTTAAATGATGTACCAATTTATTGGGGCTACTCCTAAGGTTTAAAAAGGTTATAGTTTGGCCCTATCTACGCGTTATAGTTTAGTACAGTAGCTCATAAACAGTCAAGATCATCCTGGGGTAAAATTCATAGAATGTCCGATTTGATCGGAGTGGTTGTACAGTGTTCAATTTGTCCCAGGATAAGTAAAGGTAAATAAATTCTTTGTTTGAACTTTCTATATAAGAATACAGAAGCATGACTAGTGACCTCCCTAGACCCGGTAGCCCCCAGTCCACAGTGGCGTTCCAATTATGCAACCAATAATTAGAGCTGGTGCAACCAGATATTTTCGGTTCTGTATCATTAGACGAACAATTGACACATTTTTAAACGAACGGATATATCTGAAAATATACCCCCATTGTGACCTTGAACCTAATTTTGACTCATAAAATATTGAATACAACCTGCAGATATGGCAAACTAAACTTTTTTAATCCTGGAAATGTAACGAACTGTTGGCATATTTTTGACGCGTTGATAATTTTAATATTTTGACCCTGTATAAACCTACCCCCTTAAAAATATCTGTTCCCACTCCTTGTTTTAGTAGGACTTTTTGATATGTTGTTTTTAAAGGTATTCTCAATACAATTCGGTTGAATTGTTTTGCAATTAGTGTTGGGTTAAGGCCTAGGCAGCATTCATTCTATTTTGCCTGGCCTACTGTTGCATGTTACAATGTATTGTTATATAAAAAAAATCAACCTGTTCATCGCATTGGTATGCAAAAAGATTTGTTATAGGTATGCAAAAAGATTTGTTATAATAGAAAATCAATATGTTCAGCGCTTAGGAATGTCCGAAATGATTTTTAGTGGTATGCGATGATCGTTTGTTATAATACAAAATCAAACATGCTCACCGCCTTGAAGAAATTAAATACAAACAAGTGATTTTTTTCAGTTGCAAGCGATGATGGTTTGTTATAATACAAAATCAATATGTTCAGCGCTTATATTTCAAGCAAGTAATTTTTTTTAGTGGCATGCTATAATAAAAATGAAATATGCCATCCGTGAAGAATGTTTTAGTGGTATGCGATGATAGTTTGTTTTAATAGAAAAATCAACATGCTCACCGCTGGAGAATTTTTTTTCAGATGCGAGCGATGTGGTTGGTTATAATAGAAACTGTCGTATTCAGCGAATTCAGAGGTCACGGTTGGATTTTTAAAGCACCCTTTTCGGTGGCATACGTTGATGGTTTGATTAGTAAAAAATCAATATGTGCACCGCTGAAGATTTTTTCAGTTGCAAGCGATGATGGTTTGTTATAATAGAAAATCAATATGTTCAGCGCTTAGGAATTTTTCAAAGGACAGCAAGTCATGTTTTTCAGTGCTAAGCCATGATGTTTGATCCTGGAAGAAAGAGAGTAAAGAGGGAAAGCACATCGACCCACTTCGCTTTTGAACGATCTATCTGCCGCCCATAATTGCAATTGTTATTCATATTCTCTCAAGTGGCCCTTCCGAGGATAATCCTAATCCGGTTTTCTCGCTCGACAAATTCGCAGTTCGTGGTTGTTTCTTCATTGCGTAAAGATTCCGGGTCATCGGGAATCAGTCAAGTTTCAGCACGCGATGAAAGCTGCGAAGTAAATACTCAAACATATGGCGGCTTACATGGAAACCGTTCAACACGCCCGGGGGGGTTCTAGGATTTTGGTCGGGAACCCAGCGCGTTCCGAAAAAGAGGGACTAGCTGCAAATGCGATACTACCGCTGGGGTATCAAAATCACAATATCAATTCTAGTCCCGCTAGGGGTACAAATTCAGTTGTGATTGTGACTGGTTCAATGATACAAATAGGAACACTTAAACCTACACATATAAACAAAATACGCCTAAGTATGTATTTTTTCTTGCAGTTGCGAATGTCATTTTTCTTGTATATTGGCTATTTGAATGTGTGTCTTTTTTCATATATTGGAAACAGGTCCCGCAAGGGGTATAGTCTCACTGCAAATTACCTTTAATCTTCAACCATAGATTACAGCAAAAGCAATATGATAAATAATTATGTAAATAATGCAGTACAGTGAAAAATTAATTGTTTACAATATTAATCAAAAATATTTTGCATACAAGTAAAGATTTTTATAATAAAATTATAAGTGGAAGGGGGGTGAATTTCAAAAAGAGAGTATATAATTGGGATAATAGTAGTGGAAAATATGTTTAAAATAGCACAGTAAGGATGTCATATTATTACTGTACCGGTAGGGGTGTATCTTTTCACTGAAACTAGTATAATTTTTCCTTTTCTCCCAAAGCTGGTTCAATTAGGGGCCGGGTATATTTAACTGAAAATTGATCCGTTAGGGGTCACTTTCAGAACCCCTGGAACGGGCATGGGTGCCAAACGAAATCCAATGCGGCCCCCGGGTCAAACGTTCAAGTTTAGTCAAACTTTCATCATTTATTTCCACACTGGGAAGTCTTGGGCACTAAAGGACCGGATAACGAGACAAAACACAATGCGTATTTAACGAAACAACGACAAAACACACACCGGAGACAGCCGAATCATGTTGTAATATGCAAATACTTTTACTTTTACGTGTTCGGATATAGAGTTTTACAGTAATGATTGATTCGCAAATCAGCGATGACGCAGAGGGAGTACGACAAAGGGTCGCTGTGAATTTATTCCTATGTGCGGGTGAATGCATAAACAGATTAAAACGGATGGTGGAAGTCGATTGCTTCATTCTTATCTCTTTCTCCATTGTTTGAATTTATAGAAAAATCAACATGCTCACGCTTAGGAATTTTTCAGTGGTATCCGATGATGGTTTGTTTTAATAAAAATCCAAGATGTTCAACCGCTTAGAAATTTTCAAAATGATTTTCAGTGGGGCAAGCGGGAAAACCCATTCATATCGTTGGCTTGCCCGCCAATACGTATGTCGACACGCGGGGCCGAATTGACCAATGATCATTGAGATTCGAGCCAATAAACTTACACGTGAGGAATGTTCATTGGTAGAACACTCCCGCGCGGTCACCTTCGGCGCCTAGTTTTATCCGTTTAAGATAAGCAATCCTGATATATCTCCCTCTGTGAAAGTGACTTAAGTAGGGAAAATTACCTTATCATATCTCTAGTCGAAGATAGTGGTTCTGAGGTCTTGGCTTGCGACCAGAGTGTGGCGGGTTAAACTGGTTTTGTGAGCTCTCAACCATTCACTTCCCTCAGAGCATCTTGCTGGAGTTGCTTGTAGCTCCAGCTGTCTACATGCCTTTGAGCTTCTGCTGCGCCATATGACATGCTCAGCTCGCTCTGCGTGGCAATTTTGGCTGCTGTACATCGGTTTAGCCCTTCTCCTTTCCTTTACGGAATGGCCCAGGATGCCAAGCAAAAAAACACTTGTTGACTGATGTATTGCAGAAACTCTGCTCTCCCACTTCTATTGGGAAGTAGACCATCCTCTGTTTTCACAGACGCCACTAGATCTTTGGTATTGCACTTTTTTTCTTTCTTGCATTATGCACTAATATAGGTTCTCCCCATAGGGACCGTCAGCTCCATGATGATCACTGTCTTTGTTTTGGTGAAAGAGGCGCATATCTGTCGCTTCGCTGTCCAGTGATTTTGGGGGGAACACTATTTGTTTTGTGTTCATCATCCATCCAGGAATATCCAATCATTGGCCTTCTTCAAATATTGGTTGGCTCTGTCGTAGGCATAGTAAGACTGGATTTCGATAGTTGTAACCATCAGCTGTGTGACAGGCTATGTGTAAAATGGCATAATTGGGGCAGAGTCCCCAAGTTTCTTGCCTCACAGCTTCGATTGGAGGGGATGGAAGTTGATCAGGAATTGCACATATGATGTTGAAAGAACTGCGCTCCAGGCTCCCAGACATACAAAGCATCTTCCAGGAGTTTCGACTGCATGACAGACTCCCAGTTCACCCACTGCCTTGTTTTTCGCACATCCGTAAAGGTAGACCATCATGTCTTCCTCATCTACAATCCTTTATTCGTCCGGTGAGGCAGTCATCCTTGAGCATCCATCGGCTTCAAAGCAGACTCTCTATACCAAAACTTATGGTGCACCTTTGCATTTATCCGGCGACTTTAACAGCATACACTTAATTACTGGGGGTAAGCAGGAAAACCCAACCCATGGGAGCTAGCTACCCTAGAGACTGGGCCTCAAAATCCTGTGTACAACTATTTCAAACGACCCCAGAGCAACCAGGCAACCTTCAATTCCGGAAGGTGGAATACGTCTACAAACCCTGACCTCGCTTTTTTGCAAACATGGACACCACCCCATTTCACCGTACTGTTCTCGACCGCTTTCCGAAGTCCCAACACAGACCATCACTGATCGCTCAGGAGAAGCTTGCTAAGCCTATCCACAAAGCCAGTGAAAAGGTGGAACTTTCCGCAAGGCAGACTGGGACCAGTTCAAGAATCTGGTGGATTCATGAAGTACCCAATCTCCTGTCACCAACCTCCTCCAAACCTGGACAATTCCTACACAGCACTGTGTCAAACCTCTTTATTAATATAGCAAGAATACCATTCCACGTTGCTGCCGTCGCCAGTTATATCCCATCCTGGATGAGGGTGTGGTACTCTTTACAATGACTCCTGAATTCTGAACCCGGGGAAGAAGCTCATCCAGGCTTCAGACCTGACAAACTGCTGGGGTGTACAGGGGGGAAACGCCGCGAAGCGCTGGGATGAGACTGTCCAAGGAATCGACTTCAACCCCCTCCAGCAGGAAGGCCTGGGAAGACTATAAACCGCCCAACGGCAGAATTGTCCAAACCATCGAAATGTCCAGTGACTGCCAACTCAATTGCTGAGCAATCCTCGCAAATGATCGTTTTAAGAACATATGGATAAGGATCACACTCGCTCTGCTGTCGTCGAGTCCCCCCGGTTTGGACGGGTCACTTCAACATCCATTTCTCACTAGATGAGCTTACCTCTCTCTGCTATTTAGCCAACTAAAGAGTTGAAAGGCCCAGGGACCTGATAACATCCCAGCAGAGTTCCTGATGTAATACGGCCCACGATGTCTAGATTGGCTCCAGGATTTCTACACATGTTGCCTTACCACCAGTCTTACCCATGATCTGGAGGAGAGCTACCATTATCGCCCTCCCCAAACCACACAAGCCTGTTGACAACCCTAAGAATACGACCAATATCATTTTTTACTGTGTGGTCTCTTCAAACCCTTGAGAGGATTACCTGGCCCGTCTGGAGCCATTCGTCGACCCCATCTGCATCTTTTGACGAAGACAAGCAGGATTTCGCGCCGTGGCCGGAGCCACGTCCACCATTGTAAAACTCACAAATGAATATTGAGGAAAGCTTTGAAAAGCGCCGTACGGCAGGCGTCACCGTCATCTTGGTTGACCTTACTGCAGCATATGACACCGTGTGGCACCATGTCCTGACACTAAATCTTCTCAGGACCATCCCGGATCGTCCCCTTGTAAAATTCATATGCAACATACTTGCAAACTAACCGTAGCTTTATTCTCAGAACCAGTGATGGGCAGAGTACTCGTCTGTGTCGTCTGATGAACGGTGTACACACAAGGATCTGTATTGGCTCCTATTGCTGTTCAACTTGTATATCAGGATATACCTCAAACACATCTAGACTATGGCGACGCAACGAGCTGCCCTCCTCACACTCGGACAGGTCAATTGGAACAGAAGTAGAAAGCACATTACTACCGACATGGCCTACTTGCACGCATATCTCCAGACCTGTAGACTGAAGCTGAGCGAAGCCAAGAACCACAGCTACTGCCTTCCAACCTCAACACCAAGAGGCTCATCGCCAGATTCAAACCAACCTCAATGGAGCGGCCTCTGCCATACAATACTACACCAACCTACTTGGAGTGAAGCGTGACCGGCCAGCTTACGTACCGGCATCACCTTCGATCCTATTCGCCAAGGTTATCTTCGAGGAATAACCTCCTGTGCAGACTTGCTGGATCTTCATGGGGTGCCAGTCTAACGACCGCTACGCACCACCGCCGGCCTTGGCTCTGGTCTACAGCACTGCTGAATATGCCGTCCCAGCATGGTGCAACAGCCTCACACAAGAGCTGGACACGGTGCTCAACGAGACCTTGAGAACAATAACTGGCTGCCTCCGCCCCACTCCACTGAATCTTCTACAGTGCGTTCAGGCATTGCACCTGCAGCACGTCGGAGGGAGCACCACTCGGCCCAAACTAGTGAATAAGGCCCTTCTGGACACAAGCACCTGCTGTATGAAAACACATTCCAAAGAATCACCAACTTCGTAACAAGACTGCCGCTCTCGCCGACCTTTCTGCCGACACGCTGCTAAAAAAATCTCCATGTTCCGGTTCATGAACATCTTACATCTTCTTACAGACACTGGAATACTGGCCTGCTAGACATTCAAGACCAGATTCAACTCTCTATTACCTAAGCCAGAACTACCACCTTGCAGCAATCTCCCAGCAAGGAATGTGGTCCACCTTAATAAACGGTTCGCACAGGAGTCGGGCGCTTCAATGGCAACATGCACTGATGGGGCTGCGGCCCATCGCCAGCCTGCAATGTGGTTCTCCATCACAAGACTGCGGATCACATTCACTTCATGAGTGCCCTGCCTTTCGTCCGCCGGTTGATACAGATGTCTCAAAAAACCCCAACCATCAAACAGTGAGTGTTTTGGCGGCTTCCACAACGTTACAACACATTTAGCGCTGCCTCATAACGCAAGAAGATCAGCTTTGGTTCTTTTTGTACCCAAGACCGGTGTGAAAGTAATCAATGTCCGGCAGGTATCATAGTCCTGGCTCCACATAACGACAACGGAATAGAAGCGTGGAACTCATATTGCTGAAGAGTGAACTGAAATCGATTGCCCTATTGTTCACCATTGTTCCCGGACTTCCCGAGGACTATATCTCCTGCCACACCAGCGCTAACCAAGTGCTGGCACTCTGTACTTCTACCGTAATAAAACGGAACCACTTAACAATGATTGATAAAACCCACGTACTCGAACACCAATGGTGACTGGCTAACTTCGAATCCTCGGGATGAACCCAAGTATTGTCGGTGTTGGCCAACCATAATTTCAAGGCCTACATTCACTGAGGTAATGAGAAAAATACAATCAAAAACCTTTCTCTGAAACCAAATCGCAATTTCAATTGATGCGTAAAGTGGGGGGAGGTTATCTGATGGGTCATAACCTTTAAATGTTTATTACGTTATCCATTTTTTCTCAGCAATTATGAATTTAAAAAAAAAAAAATCACACACCTTTAACTCATTGTTTATATTGATTCATTGTACGCACATAAAATACATAACTCAATCTCATGGCAATACTTTATTTTAAAAGTATATCAACATAACAAGATAGCGATAATTAAGCATTGGTTAGTACAATAATTATGGCAAGGAAAAGTCTCCCATTTTAATGGAAAATATGCAAATGACCTCGTTAATATTCATAAAAGGGTACAGCAAGAGACTTCATTATTTCAAATTCACGATTTATAACAGTTTTTAAACCTCGTCTCTCCAAGAATTTTCCTCTGTGGGCGCAAAAAAACGCTTAAAGCTTGCTTTTCGTCCAAGACTTTCATGTAATTTGTTTTCCCTTCTATTTCCCGTCATTTTAGTGAAAAAAACCGAGGGCATTTACCTTCGGATAAGGGGTATAGTCAGGTTTCCTTATGTACTTTCGGCTGGCTTTTTTTATGGAGATTAGCAAACAATATTTACATTTTCTGTACTTTATGGTTCCACCAATGAAAATCAATGTTGGATTTTTTTTTAAATTCCCCTATGGCGGCCATTTTGGGAGTTCAAAATGGCCGCCAAATTTATTTGCTCCAATCTTGGTCTCTTAGACTAGTATGGCAGGATGCTGGTCTCTATAGCCCATGTTTTATGATCAAACGGAATATAATAAGATCATATGATACCAACTCAATCATTTGGTTTTGGCGGCAATTTTGAAAATTAATATTTATTGATTTTTTAGTTTTTTTCTTTTTTTCCCACTGAAATAGGGATATCCCGGTTTCTGAAACTGGTAGACGCATGATTCCAGAATTCCTATATCCATGATTCCATGGCCTAGGAATTCAATAGTACTTGATAGCAACATTGGATTACTGGTGTATGTCAGCCAGCTTAATTTCAAAATGTCCGCTATCGCAGTGTAGTGTTTTACAGAAAGTTTGCCACAAAACAGGTGATAAATGTGGCAAATTGAAGTCTTTATAATGTCTGTTACCTGTCCCTGCATGTAGGTAGGAACTATTATCGGGTATTTCGTTTTTCCAATAAACCTCAAAATTTAGGTGGTGGCCATATGCCCCTTTCAAAAATTTAAAACTTTTAATTTACCATATAATTATGTCTGTTCATCATCCAGAAAGTATATTAAATGTAATTATCATCTGAGCTATAGGTCTTTGACATCCGAAGTCATCTGATAATATTGGTTTCATTAGCATACTCCCATTTCGTAATTGTCATCTCAAAGATTTTGTTTAAAAGCTATTATTGCCATACTGTCTTAATATTTGGTTATATCATCAACAAATGTGTTATGCAATACCATAACAAACAATCATTTGAATCGTAACCTGTATGAAGGTAAAAGCGTTTACAATAAAAAGGAATTTCTGCCTAACACACGATATATAATGATAGATTTTAAGAGTAATGAACTTCAGGTAAACACAAATCTAATTTTATAGTAAAGAAGACAGTAGCACAATCAAATTAAAAATACATGAAACATATATGGCCAATTTAAGGACATGCTCAACTCATTGGAAATAGGTGAAATGTTCTTTGCTTTCTTAAAAGTAACGATGGAACCTGTAGTTGCGACAAGAGATGGTCAAAGAGTTCCATAGGTTGGGGCTGTATATGCTAAAAGCCCTGTCAACCACACGACCCTTTTTGTAGCGAGGAACATGAGGAGCGTCTTTGTCATCTTCATCCGCCAGACTGGCCTGCCAGGACTATACAAAGAGAGGTATTCCGGACAAGTATGATGGCAATTGTCCAGATTACCCTTGTAATAAGCATGAAGCTTCAACCCTCTCACTGGAGCTGTTTTGGGAGTGGAGTATTTGGTGCCCTTCTGCCCTTCTGTCGCTGCTTTGTTAGAGTGTGGGATTGGCCTCTACCCCCTTATGAACTTTAAAATAGCATACATTAGTCGATTTTGTTTTTGTTAGCATTGCTCCAATTCAAGTGGTAACCCCCTTCTGAGGGGACGTAAAATAGTACAAAAAGAGGAAGAAGGAGAGGAGCGGGATTGGACAAGAGTACTTTCAAAACCCTGGAGTGCAATGGTTTTATGGGTGTGTATAATAATTATAATAGGGCTTTTTTGATATAGAGTGTATCGGTGCGCATGGCTACAGAGCGCATAGCTCTGTAGCCATGGCGCGTAGATGTTCAAGGGTATTATGGTTGATAGAGACATTACTTTTGCAGTGGAAGTTTCTGGAGTTTTGAGTTATGCACATGTATTTAACAAAGCAATGATTGATGTGAATTTTTAAATAGCTGACGAGGAAAACATTGCAACGGACGTGGCCTGGGGCCTAACCTGTTGAGTATTTTAGCAAGCAATACAAATGTAATGATTATTACACTGCGTAGGCCTATTATTGCATGGCTGTAGCTAATTTAACCATTTGAGTGGTGTTACGACGATGGTGTTATGACTTAATGATAGCCTGTGGTATATTGTCATGTAGTATAGCCAATTAAGAATTTTGTGCCCCCCACGACAGTCGTTGGCATATAGCCTATTGCCTATACCCCGTTTTTCAACAATCCCATAGTTTTTCTAACTATGAAACTTGATATCATGGCTATATCTCCGACACTATACGTAGACAGGTCGAAAAAAAATATTTTCTAAAATATCTGGTTTACATGGCCCATTTTTGAATTTTGTCCTCAGATCATTTGTATTAAATAAAAACGCACTCAGTCAAAGAGAGAAAGAAATGCAAAGGTGTTCATTGTCAAAAAAGCAATGTTGTCATGCCGTCGCGAGGGACTGTCCACATGTGCAAAATTTTGGCACCCTCAAAAATCATTGATCTTCACGATCGTAAATGCGGACTAACTACTTTGAACAGAAAAGAGGTAAGTTTAATACTTACCAATCCACATCAACCAAGAACATTACTGATAATTTTTAGGAGTTGGGGTGGAACTCGTCTACCTAATTTGCCTATAGGCCCCTACGATTTCTGAGTTTTGACATTCATATTTGAAAAATAAAGAAGCTCAAAAAATTCCCAGCATATATCGCACATCTTTAAACAATGTACATTCAATACAAAACCACATTAAAAGCACAGCTGAATTCATCACCTGAATCTGGGATGTAAAACAACTTTGAGGGTGGCAAATTCGAAACACAATG
>JAMKCH010020639.1:0-39492 GCA_023653785.1 Ophioderma brevispina | reverse complement strand
CCCGGTACCACTCTTCTAAACTGGTTGGCGGCAGCATGTAATGGTGGAATTTTCACTTCAATTTTACAGTGAAGAAGGTAATGAGCATTGGTAAATTGACCAAATATGGGCACCAAAGATCAATTTTTACAAGTTTTTGTGGTGGGTGGACACAGTATTATCATTCGGTTTTACACAGTAGTTTCTATGGACACTCATTCAGAGATACTGCACAAACCTCGCAGTCTTTCTTTTGACGTAACTTCAATTAAAATATCGTACAATCACAATTTTGGTGTCAAATTATTTATAAGAAGTTCTTTCCAATTAGCAATTTCTGAACAGAGTTAACATTAAAAAATTCATTGCCAGTCCTAAATCAGGAATTGATTGACGTTTTCCGGTTAATACTGACCTTCCTGCTCCAAAATACTTCTCCGCCACAAGAGAAGATGCTAGGTTCTCTAGATGTTCTTTATTATCCATATATATGTTGCACAGATAGAAATTTAACAGCCAAAAGCAGTAATATCAAAACATTTACTACATTAAGATTAGCTTAGCGACCACTTTATTTACGAGTGACAGCCGCCAAGTTCACAAGATAATACACCCATGAATGTAATTCCTTACTGGCGAAATGGAGCCCGACTCTTTCTGGGCACAGTGCTGGTGCGGGTGGGAGTTATCACATTTGGTTTGGGTAGAAATGTGCTGCCGAGTGTTCGAACCATACCCCGACAATATACCCAAAAATGGGGACAGATTTGCTACCCAGCATTATACTGCTTCGACTGAATCGGGCTTACCCTGGGGGTAAAGATGTTGCAAATATATAAAATAAAAATAACAGGTTTGGGCGAAAGCCCAGAAGTAAGAAGAATAATAACTGTTAATTAAAATGTATTCTTTTTGAAGCCATTCTGGCAGCACTATTTTCACATTGTGGCATCTCATACTGATTGACCATTGGAGAAAATGCATTGCAACAGAAAGGATGAGTTTAATACCCCTTCAGGAGGACCTAAAACCGTCTTCAAAGTGGCAAGACAAATGAAAATGAAGTTCAAATCCTTCAAAATGCAAAAATCAGGCCAAATATCAAACAAAAGGAACCCACTAAAGATCACTTAGAGTGGGGAAATTCTCAAGAAAGAAAGAAGCAATTATACGAGAGGAGACCGGGGAAATGATGTACAAAATCAGGAACCGCTAGGGATCAACCCAGACCAATTTCTACACAGAAGCAAAGAAAAACTAGGACCAGATCTTCATGCATCAAGACAAATATATCAAAGAATCACCACAAAAACCAAGACGTTACGAATACTCCTATTTTGGTCATGGATCAAAGGAAAAATTGTTCATTTTGATTACATACTTCGTAGAAGTAAATGAATTTTCCACTATAAATAATTTATTAAATTTTTATAAGTACCATGTATTGGTTATGGCAATTGTAAAAGGTGCACATTTTCATGAAAATGAATATACAATGCCATCCAATTTCTGTTCTGAATATCAGTGATCAAAGGACAAAAAACTAGCTACATTGACTCAAGGAGAATAATGCATTATTGACAAGAGTAAATCCACATGGTTATCCGAGCGGACAAATCTCTTCATATTCCCCTTTGTTTAGTTGGAACATTGCAGACAGGCATTTGTTACGGTCCATGAAGTTGAATAGATGTCAGGCCTTTTTTTATTAGCCTGCTTATCCTGTCGAGTTTGGGTAGACGTTTCACAAGAAAAGTCTCAAGTATATACACAAATGAGGTAGGTATTGACCGCATGCAACATTTTGTATATCAATCAATCAATTTATTAAATGGAAGGAAGCTAGCCTCGTTGGCGATAAAAATAACTTTGAGGTTTTCTACTGTGCGTTCAATAATTTTGACTGCATATTTCATATTTATGGAAAAAAAGGAACTAAGTGTGAACAAAACTCATGTGGATATGTTGCTTGGATATGCTGTAACATAACCAATGTTGTTTTTCAAACAAGCAGTGGACGATACGCGTAACGGGCCTTCCCGCTCTGAGGGGGCAAATTTCCCCAGTCTTGGCAAACTTTTCTTTAGGGGGGTAATAAGGCCAATTTTTTTTCCCGGTCAGAAGGGCTAAAAAAAAACGTGTTTACATGATTTTCGAAAATTTTCCCCGGACAAAGTCCGTAAGGGGGAGAAAACTGAAACACAACCCTCTTGCCCCCCCCTTCTTTTTTCCCCTTCTTAATTTTTTTAGCCCCCCCACCCCCCCCCCCCCCCCCCCCCGCCTGTGTTACGCCACGGGGAACCAAGATCCATAAACTTATGGGGGGACGTCATTTTCTCTTCAATTTACAACCAGGTATTTAGGAAAATACAAAAGAAGGGGGGTCTAGGACCTATGATAACAACACTGTTAAATTGAGAAAAATGGGGTTACGCGGTAAGTTACTGTAAGTTAAGCTGGTTCTGCACAAAGATGTTAGGTAACAGTCTGACAAAAACAAACTTTCTTTCATGATTTTTTGTTCATCTTTGTTTCCTTTTCGGAAAAACGATAAAATATGGTTTCAAAGTAGAAGCCTAAGGTTTATTTATTCGTGGGGGGTGAAGAGGGACGAGGTCTTGCGCTTTTGCCGTCATGAAAAAAAAATAGCTCGATCTTAATTGCCCATTGGGGGGGGGTTCATAGTACAACATTTGATTTTTTTTTGCGATTTTTCGGGTTTTACACTGTAAAAATTACAGCGTAATTTACAGTAAAATTACTTGTCACAAACTTACATTATTTGACTGTACTTTGGAACGCGCAAAATCACTGTAATTTTATGTTCAGGATTTTCCATGGCCTATAATGACTCATTTTAAAGTGAGAGCCTTTAATACGAATTATATGACATCACATTATTATGCACATTATGAATTTTCAAATATCGATTAAGTACTAAAATTGACAGGACAAATACTGTACATTTTTACAGAAATACTGGCAGGAATCTGCCAAACAAATCCGTAAAATTACAGTTTTACGGTTTTTCGTTTCAAATTTCTGTATTATTTTACAGTTTGATGTCATATATTTGAGGCAACAAACTGTAAATTTTTTACAGTCTATGCACCGTAAAATTTGTTGATAGGCCTACAAGTTGGGTGTTCGTCATGCTTTTTTTATTTCTCCCCACTTTTACAATCTCTATAATAATTCACCAAATATATGATGTTTTTATATGTTTTGATTAAATTACTTTTTACAAGTATACGTAATTTTTACGGGGGGTAATTTTGTTTGGGCAGAATTGCTGCCAGTAACATAAACAGGATTGTTTATATGTCACGTTCCTGACAAAACTTTCGCCCTTTTTTCACCTGGCATAGTGCGAAGTGAGAAAATGGAAAAAGAACGAATAGGGGTGATTTTGTTTTTTTAGTGTTCAATTTGTTGATTTTTTTTAGCTTTGATATGTTTTTAATCTGGCCACATGTTTCAGATTTGTGGTGAAAATAATTGAATAAATGTGTTTTTAACCATTTAATTTTAACAAAGCATGACCCTATAGAAAACAAAAGCAAGTCTCGACTTTAACAATTAACAGTCCATTTTCTCAATATTAGTTCTGGGGAAATTTGTGTACAATATCAAACTATAATATAACAATATCTTGACAATGGAAACATTCGATAGAGTTTGGGACAACAACATTTTACAAAAGAATTAATAACTTTAGTCCCATTGAATGCACAAATTGTAATCCTCTCCAATATTCAAATGACTGTTCTACAATTGGGCTTCAAAATTATAACAGAATAATACAGGTCCTTAATTGCATGGTTATATGTTTCCGTTGCTTATAGGCTTCTTACATGTCAAATCGTTAACAATAGAACCTTTTACATGAAATCCTTATAGCAAGTAGTGACTTTCTATTTCTAAACTTGTATTTTTCATTATTTATGATCTTATTAACAGAATTCCCTGCCTTGACATGAAGTACTTGTGAATCTCAGACCATTTTGTGTTAATGGGGTTACCACTGTACTTGTGCTAATGATACAAACAATGGTATTGTAAAGGGGAATTGAGGAGGTACAGGCTGGAACAGAAAAATATACATTGGAAAAAATTTATTTTTGATCATATTTATTTATTTCTATGGTACAATAGTAACACATTTTAAGACCACTGCACTGCCAATTTAAAAACTTTGCTTTTAATATTCAAATGGATGGTCTGAAGCAGATATATTCACTTTTCTGAATAGTGTAAACCTTGGACCACTTTTTGTTTCATGCACAATTGTAATTACATACAATTGATTGATGCGTCCATTATGTCACCATTCAAAACAATGCGTGAAAGTAGCCCAACTGGTTACCGACTACTTTGAAATTTATTTATGTTACTCGGCCTAGTTTTATTTGGCATCCTTGCTAATGGTGTTAAAATTTGTGAAAATAAAGACCAAAGAAATAGTGAAATTTGAACATAGTCGTTTTGCAATGCAGTTAGCTATTTTATCCTGAAGAATTTTGGGTTCAATTGTTTAATTTTATAAAATTGTATCATCTATAGCAATCTGCTATCAGAAATTTTTTCAAACAGAACATGTTTGTATACTACCAAATCGCAATACAGTAACACTTTCTAAACACTACTCTGACGCCAGTGTATCAGGGTTATTCAAGTTTGATGTACAGTCATTATAATATGTGAAGATCTATTAATGACTTAAAGATGGCATTGATAAAATGATATAGAATGCATTAACCTTCGTCTAACCAACCGTTGTTTTTGTAACAACAACGTTTACCAAGGGGTGTTACCACTCCCGGGAATTTGTTTAAAGCACGCGATACATTAGGTTTATTGATATCAGTGGATAGCGAAGGTCCTCCCTTTCCATTGATAAACCAAAATAGTACTAATGTGCTAACGTACCTAGTATGGCGTCCACAATTTAGGTCATAAGTCCGCGATTCAGCAAAATTGTGGCATTTCCAACGACAATAGGCGACACTCCTTATGCGCTAAAAAAGGAGGTATAATCGGATTTTCAGGATTTTCATGCCGTTTTTTCGCTCTAAATGATGGCAAATGGCTAGTTTTCCATCACCCTAGCGTTTCAGAGCCATACTGTTGCAAAATAAAAAAATTTTTTTTTCAACTTGTACCCTAAATTTTCCTTGGTTGGCAACCCCCCCCCCCCCACCCTTTCGACTTTGAAGGCATACACTAACCCCAGTTGAATGTTCTACCTTCACAGTTTTTTGCTAAAATAACCGAAAGGATGAGAAAAGTGATATTACCTGGAAGCTTTTTACGAAAGCTTCTTGCATTTTAGCGCAACCGGAGGAAAGTTCACTAAGGGTGGTACCACTCCCCTTTGTAATCCGAGGGTTTAAAACGTTTTCATGAATAATTGCCACAAAAAAGTTTATTGTTTCAATTTTTACTAACCTGTCACTGACCAATTTCCTTTCATGCATATTGTTTCTTGTTACACCTGGGTCCTGATGAATATGCATATTTTTAATTATCATGTTACCACATTGATACAGTTATCGAAGGCTCTGTGAGGTGGGGGGGGGTTGTGTGTGTTGTGGTTTGTGTTTTGTCTGGCTTTGGGTGGGGAACCCGAAATACTTTTTGTACGTTCTATGGGGAACCTGCAACTAATCCCTGCACCTGAATGGGTGAATCTTGAAACAATCAGTTACAACAACATTTGAAAATTCCCACTCCCCTCCCACCCCCCCCCCCCTGCTTTTCAATCAACGATCGCTTCCTTAACTGTTGTAAATGTTCTTGGGGAAAATACGGCGAACTCAGTTCGGGTTGTTGATTTTGGTCGGGTACCCATGCTCGTGTCACAAAAAGCGGGACTAGCTGAAAATGAGGGACTACCGCTAGGGGTATCAAATTCCATCACGTTCTAGTCCCGTGTCGGGTATTCAAATTCAATTGATTGTCACTGGTTCAATGATACCAAGAATTAACATAAACACATCATCAACTAACCTGGGGTGTAAATGTTTCTAGCCGTAGAGTTGTCATTTTCTTGTATCTGGCTTCTTTTAAAAGGTATATTTTTAATTCATATATTGAGACAGGTCCCGCGATGGGTTAATTTATTCACTCACTTCAATAGACTGCAAAATTGGTCCCGTTAGGAGTATCTTTTCACTGCAAACTAGTACAATTTCCCCCACACTGGTCCCGTTAGGGGTATAATTTCACTGAAATTGGTCCGTTAGGTCACTTTCGGAACGCCTGGAAACGAGCAGGGTACCCAACAACCCCTGAGACCCTCCCCGAGTGTCGACTTGTGTTATGACCCCTGAACCAGGTTACCACCATAGTTGCAAACTCCTGATTAAACCTATCCAGATACAGATGCAGAAATGCAACCTTTATAACAATGCCAGAAAAGGGCCGATACAGATGCAAAATTGCTGAAATAATTACCCTTCTCGATCTCAGCCGCACATCCCCGTACCCCATTTTCCAATAAGAACTCTCAACCCAATCCGGCCGCGTGTAGGGACAAGACAGAGAGCCGTGGCCCACTGGTTAGGGTATTAGCCTTTGGTGCTAGAGGTCCCCGGTTCAACTCCCTGCGGGACCACTTGCAGGTATTCAGGGTACTAAATTCTGGATTTAATCTGTAGACACGCAGCTTTGATTGTGAAGGTTTGAAATTGGGAATTCACCTTTCCCCATAGTTCGGGGAACGAGTGAATGGGGAAACCATGAACAATTGATAACTAAAAAGCTACGGCGGAGGGGGAAGTTTAAAGGCCGTACGGTCCCACATCTTGTACAGAAGATCATGGTGCTGGGGCCCATCACAGTCAGTGTCGAAAAGAGTAGGGGTTGAAGACCTGGCTGTCCCAATTCCGTTCCGGTAAAATGAGAACCCCAATGAAAATAAGCTTCCAGTCGAGACTTTCTTGGGCTATCAAGGACACTGTCAGAATAAATCAAATCAATCAAAATCAATCTAAACCCGGGGCTCTCATTTTGGAGAAAACGCGAATTAGGCCCATGGGCTGTTTAAGGCACCCACCCCCCCATTTTCAGAATTGTTGTCACCCAGAGGTGTTTTGAACGATCCCATAAGCATTCAATGTGCCTATTACAGTGCTGTACATTGCCATAGTTAATAAGTGAGCCTTTTAACTACACTCTTAGAAATAAAGGTTCAACATAGAAACCTTTTGTTCTGTATTTTCACCCTAAGCAATTCTAAGGTTCTATAAGAAACCTTAAAAAAGCTCTATGAAGAACCTTCAAAATTTAAATAGGACTAGGAATATTCCTTTTGCATGTGTTCAAATATATTTGAAAACTTAGCAATGTGAAACGTTAGTGATGAACTTTGGGTCTAAATATTTTTGGGCCAAATAAAAATCATTCTTTCTGTTAGCTTTGTTCTACCAAGAACTTGAATGTGCTTGTTTTAGGGTGGGGGTCCTAGAGTTAAGGGTATACAAGAACCATTTCCATGGCTCAGACCTTTTTGGTTCTATTAAAGAACCCTTTAAGAATCTTCTCGGGGTTCTTAATAGAGACCGAAAAAAAGTTCTATAGCCAAGGAAAAATGGTATATTGTAGAACCTTAAACTCTAGCAACCCTTAAATGGCATGTTAATAAAGCACCCTACTGAGGACGGCCGCAGGTTCTTGGTATAACAGAAAAAAAAGATGTTGGGAGCTATGAAAATTATTTTGGAACCAAAGGGGTATCACCGCTTTTCATGTTTGCTAAACTTTCAAAATTGTGTGAAAACCATTACAAAATAAACATTCATGGGCCTATTTAAATTTGGAAGGTTCTTCATAGAACTTTTTAAGGTTCTATATAGACCCTTAGCAGTGCTTAGGGTGAAAAATACAGGACAAAAAGTTTTATGTTGAACCTTTATTTCTAAGAGTGTACCTCCAATATAAGCAGACTAAGTGGACTGTTGCATGGACATGATCCTCCATATCTTACATACGCACCTACACATGTGCCCTTATACAATATTTACTGAGGTTTGGATACTCACTCAGCTCATCGAAAAAAAAAGATATGGCAAAATGTTGCCTTTTTGTGAAATGTTGATCTTTTTGACATTCCCCACCCCCTGACATACCCAGGGGAGGACTAGGTGGAATGTACACGAGGTTAGTAGGGCTTGTGCCCCGCCTACAATATACCCAAGTTTGGCTGCTCTGCTAGAAAAAAAATATGCAAAATGTTGACCTTTTTTGTGAAATGTTGACCTTTTGACATTCCCTACTGTTCAAGACTCAGGGAGTCAGAAGGTCTGCGATACATTACTCGTTTATAACTCCCAAACATAAAATAAATACAAACTCAATTTTACTCCTAAAAATAAAACGGGATTTTTTTTTTCACCTCATTTATCTCAAAAAATCAGTAGGTGTTTTTTGAATCAATTGGTTTTATGAGTATGGCAGCCATTTTTAACCGTTTTTTTTTTAAAAAAAGTGGGGGGGGGGGGGCTTTTTGGACGATTGCGCAGCAAAAAATCACCGACTTAATTATGAAATAGACATGGCGTGTGTGCGTTGTGTCTGGATACAAAACAAGGTCAACAACTGTTGGCATAATGTTTGTTCCAGATGATCTTCAGATGAGCTAAGAGTACCAAAACATATTGTAGGAGGGACAAGCCCCTACTAATCAAGGGCATAGGTGGTATGAGAGGGGGAGGTCTTAGGGAAGCATGTGAACTCTGAACTAACCAATGGCAATCGCCAGTAGTGGAAATAAGGGAGGGGATCGAACATAACTTGGCGGAATGGCGGGCCCTTCACGTCGGTGATAACAAGATTATGGAAAAGACTACAAAATTCCTAGGAGCGGTGATTGTCACAAGTTGTCAAAGGTAGTCAATGCCAGATGATTTATTTTTTACCATAAGGAAAGTTTTTACTGGATGTCTTAACAGCAATATTAGCACATTTTTTGAGAGCGCCCCCAATTTTCAAATTTGATATTTTTTGCGCGGCTATGTTGGTAATTGTCTAGAGAAAACTACACTGCGAACGAGAATGCTCAAAAATGCCTATTTATCACAAACTGAGGGATTTTTGTATTAGATTGGGTCCTCCCCCCTAGATTTACTTAACGGCAGAGCTGGAAATGCTAAGTTTATGTTCCGTCATGATGAAAATAGTGCCACCTCAAGAAAATGACATCTAACTTGACCGTGCCTGAACCAATATTTTTTTTTTAAAACAACTAATAGAATGAGCGTTTAGGATACGTACATGCATGGCGCTATTTCCCGGCATTTCAAGATATGGGAAGGCCATTTCCAGCATCCGTTGATTTATTATACGGGATCCCCGATAATATTTAGGACAAATTCTTCGTTTGCGACACAGGACATTGTAGAGATTAACATTCACAGGTTAGTTAACTAGCCAGTTCAATGCAACCGTGGTACAAATCTCAATTTTTTTGAAAAATTGGGGGTGCTCTTAAAAAAAAATGTGCTAAGATTGCTTAATCTCAGTTACCAATATACGGCCACCATAGGTCTTACATCCATTGCATTTAATGGCGACCCAGAGATTTCACAATATCTTTTTATTGTTACTATTAAAATAATCATCTAGAAGTAAAGACAGTTCAAAGTTAGAGATGAATCAGATTTGTCGTTTCCATTCAGTAAACACTTATAATCGTGTCTAACACAAATTACATATCCAAATTTTATAACAAAGTTGTTATTTTCTAATAAGAAGTACTTAAATTTGAGCTTAGTTATTCACCCGATTATGGACAAGGCATTAGGTGCTGTAAATTGAGTGCGCCATCATCGGGGAATCTGAGTCAGCCTTTAAGGGTCTTGACCTGTTTGTTTTAGATCAAACATCGATGTGGGAAAGGGTTATATTACGAAGTGTCAACCTTTTTTCATTTTTATTGTTCATCATCAATATATATCACAAACATTAGCAACAGAAATCTTTTTTTCTATCTCCTCTCTTTGAAAAACTAGTTAAGCATATTTTCTCAACTTCAAATTTTCTCAACTCAATTTTTCTACCCCGAAAAAATGAGGTTTTTTCGTCAAAAACTGAATCGTTGGAAAACTCTTTACCTAGCATGATACAATACGGCATTATTCTGTGAACATACCCGATACTTAGATGACAATTTGGACAGAGATGCGCAATATTGTGACCCACTCTGATTGTCATGGTGACCACTGGCTGCTGGAAGTTCAACCAATTCTGAGGCAGGTTGTAGAAGTAAATGTCCGGCGTACTCATAGTCGGGAACAATGGTGAACAATAGGGCAATCGATTCATGTGACTCTTACGCAACATTGGTTCCACGCTTATGATTCGCGTGATCGTCTATGGAGCCCCGCGACTATGGCTCCCGCCGGAGACGTATATCTGCTTTCACACGGTATTCACAAAAAGCGGGTTAACTTAATCCAGGGTTAAACAGGGTTTAACCACAATCATGGGTTAAATTCATGTTATCCCTCTAGGGGAAATTACCAGGGTTAAAATGAAATGGGTGAAAGTAACCCGCTTTTGTGAACACAGGTGTAGAAGTAATATTGTCCGGCGTACTATAGTCGGGAACAATGACGTGAACAATAGGGCAATCGATTCGTGACTCTTCACGTAACATAGTTTCACCGGCGGCCCTGTTAAGTCACATCACCTGTTGTGGATAACTGATTTCAACAACTAAGTCCAAACCTCGTGTTTTAACACACCACAGTGAACATCTAGAAGACCCACCCTCAATTTTAGACAGCTGAGCTATTCACAGAGGAACTTTCTTATGGCAAGCACCAAAGTCTGTATCCTGCAGCTGAACGTTGAGGGTCTCACCATGCTAAGCGTGACATCAACTTACAGCTCTCCAGGGAGATCGGAGTGAATATCCTCCTCCTCCTTAGATTTTTAACTTTTAAAAAAAAAAAAAAAAAAAAATCGAAGGTTTTGACCTTATTTGCCTTCATCCGCACAACAAGCATGGGATCGCTTCCTATGTGAAGCAGGCATACAAGTGAGATCAACCATGCAATCAGACAAGTGATAAATTGAGCAATGGGAACCCAATCACAACATCTTATAAAGCCACCACCAGTGAGAGACTTAATTCCCTTCCAGTAGTCAGCGGAGCTCCTTCGTATGCGGAGATTTCAACTGTAGAAATACAACATGGGGGTACTCCAACATGAACAAGAATGGCAAAGCGGCTTTTGAATGATTGAAGGCCCAAGACCTCCAAACTGCTGTTTGATAGTAAGGATCACATACCTTCTATTCAAGCAGTCATGGGACATGGGACCTCGGCCGACCTGTCAACAGTCACCAGCGACATCCGATCCCGCTGTCCAGACCGGTCTCCCTCGATCAGGTCATTGCCCTATCCTTTTTTTTTTTTGTCACCAGTACATCAGGTCACGATCTCCAGCCTTCTACACAGAAAAGAGATGGTAATTTCAGGAAAAGCCAATGAGTCCAAGTTCAAACTACTCACCAGCGAACTGTCATCCACGCTGCCAGACCGGTTCATCTACATTAACGATGCATATTATGACTTCTGCGCCTGCTCCACCAAAGCAGCTAAACATTCCATTCAGAGGCAGAAGGAATCCCTACCCCCCCTGTTGGGCAAGGAATGCGACGAGTTAGACAAAGCGTATTGTAATACCACTGCGACACTGAGAGAATAGCAAGGGCAACCAGCTATGGATTGCTGGCCAAAAGAGACCACCAGAGGGAAGAGGAGATTCCAACTTATCAACTTTACCACTCAAGCCGCAAGGGCTGGAACACCATCAACAAAGTTCACCGGGCGTAGCGTCCAGTTAGCAGTGTCCTGTCTCTGCAAACTCCATCGCTTAAGTACTTGTAAAACAATGGAAAGTGGCAAGACCACACTCCACAGGCGAAAGCAACTCTCGTGCTGTTAAGAAGCTATTAAAAGCTTCTACAAACCTCTCCACCGTCAGCCCCATGTCCCAACCATTCACATACGATGAGATCACGAAGCAATTAAAGTTCTCAAGAATGGGAAAGCCCTGGCAATGATAACATCCATACAGAATTCTTGAAGAATATTGGCACCGAAGCTGTGCGATGGCTCCAACTCCTTCCTTTCTACTGCATGGGAACGTCAACTACCCTCAGATGGGAGACTTCAAAGGTCATTGCAACTGAAGCCAAGAAACCAGCAAAAGAGCCCAAGAGTTACGGACCCACTCGCTACTATCTCACATTTTTTTTTTTTTTTTTTTTTTTTTTCTATAAGCTGCTGAGCGATGATAATCGACAGGATCAATGTACGGGTCGAGCAAATTACCCGCCCACCCCAAGCGGATTTCGAAGAGGTAAAATATCAACAACTGATAAGATAGCAAGATAGTTATGACCTCGAGACGACTTCCAGAAGAAGAGAATGTTGGAAGCAGTCTTCATAGACCTTACTGATTGCGTACGAATAGTCTGGCGTCGAGGTCTCTACCTCAAGCTACTCAAAATCTTCCCTGATTGGTCAACGCTGTCAAGTGTCATTATGTGCTCACCAAGACCAGATCTTTCGTCCGGCGACATCAAATGGGCAACGCAGTAGAAAGCGCAAAACTTCGGAATGTTGTCCCAAAGGTTCTGTCCTGGTACCCACTCTCTTCAACATCTACGTTCAGATATGCCAAGGGAGATTGTTCGCAGTACTCCTACGCGACGACACGTACTTGGATTAGCTGCTGATTCCTTTGAAGCCTTCGAAACAGTGTTGCAGAAAGACTAATCACTGTAAGCCAATTTTCCACCGATGCCACTTGAAACTCGGCAAAACCCAAGACCGTCAGCACTGTTTTCCACCTTGCAAATCGATGAGCAAAAGAGAACTTAAAAATCACTCTAGATGGAGAAAAAATGTCACATGACCCAACACCGTAGTACATTGGTGTCACAATGGACCGCAGCCTTACTTCAATAACACACCAAGGCAGTCGCTCCCAAGACGCAGTCTCGTGTCAACCTCCAGAAGGCTCGCAGGAAACTGGATGGGCGTGATCCTTTTGAACCCTTACATACATCAACTGTTGCCTTGGCATACTCCACTGCTGAATCGCGCACCAGTATGGAGTCACAGCTTACATTCAAACACAGGATTGATGTGGTTCTGAATGATGCAATGAGACCTTGTTATTTGTGGTTGCCTTGTGGCGACGCCTGTAGAATATCTTCCAAGTTATGTCTGGCATAGCTCCTGCAAACCTTAGGAGGAAACCTTTCAGACGATCAAGCTCGCAAGAAATGTGATGAAACTGGTAGGCTAAATCCCCCAACCCAAACCACCCTTTGAGGACAGAGAATTCCACGGAATCACTTCGTACCCAATCCATGGCGCTGCAGTCGCAGTGTCCCTATCGATCATTCCGGATCAATGACAGATGGTATGGGCAATGTATCTTCTACTTTGAACCTAAGCAGTTTGTGGACAGCCCATCTAGCAAGCCAAAGGCTGTGACCTTGATAGGAACGCATGGGTCAACCGCAACAGACTCGAATGGCGCTCGCTGGTCGTACAAAGAACTCCTTCACAAGAATCGGGTAGAACTTTCACCAAACAGCGTTTGTGAAGAGCCACAAACTTCGCCAATATAGATGACTGTGAAGGTCTACAAGTTCCCCAAGAGGAATTCCAGGCCTGATAAACCGGGATGATGAAAACTGGTTATTAAGTAAAGACGGAATCTTCCAACTGTGATTTGGACCTGAACGCAGAAAGAACAGAGTTACACGCTTTTTCCGTTAATCGTCTATTGAGCCCCGGACATGGCTCCCGCCGGAAATATATCTGCTTTCACACAGGCCATATGTGTTTGCCATTTCACAATAAAGTGATAAATCATTTTGATTTAAAAAATTGTTTTTGAAACTTTATATTCATATGTCCTTATGCCACCAAGAGAGTTAGAGGGTATGAAGGTGTCCTTTAGACATTTTCCATTGCATTGCCATCGAGGTATTTTTTTTATGATTTGAAATTTGCATTTTAATCAATGAAAAATTTGCTAGTTACTTATGACAAAAATTTGAATGACTGTCAATTTTCTTGGGACAAGAAATTTGCATTTGGTCTAATTCCATTTGGTCTAACTCCAATTGGTTCTAATACCATTTAGTCTAACTCTAATAACCATTTAGTCTAATTAACCATTTTGTCTAATACCATGTAGTCTCATCTTCATTTAGTCTAAACTCATAGTTCAATATCCACATCGTCATAACCCGATGTTTGTAGTCTAATGTCAATGGTCTACATATCCATATGATCTAATATCTTTTGCTTAATATCCCATTTGGTCTAATACGCAATTGGTCGAATTATCCCATTGCGTCTAATATTCATTATCTAATATCCATCTGGGTTAATACCCATTGGTCTAATACCCATTTGGTCTAGGTCCATTTGGGCTAAAAATAAAATTTGGTCTAATATCCATTTGGTCTAATGTACATTGGTCCAAAGGTAAATATTCGACCAAATGGATAATAAACCAAATGGTTATTAGTACATCAGACAAGAGGTATTGACCAAATGGGAAATGAGACCAAATGGTGTTGTGGTTATTAGACCAAAATGGTAGTAGACGAAATGGCCCATTAGAATAGTGGGGCATTAGACCAACTGGCATTAGACATTTGTTTTGATAAATTGGATGTTAGACTAAATGGTTATTTAGACAAATTGGTCGCTAAAAACAATATGGTTTAGACCATTGAAGTCAGACCAAAATGGTAATAGGACCAAATGGGATTAGCCAAAGGACATCAAAGGTCACACACAGACTTGACTAAAGGCGGCCTGAGTTCAAAATCCGTCGAGGTTAGTGGATGAACCTCGCTGAAAAACAGTGCAATTTCCAAGAACGATCGTTTAAGATTTAAATATTCGGACCAGGCCTAACCTTCAGTCAAGTCTGTGTGAACCGTTTCAATGTGCTAAGGGCGCCCTCCTACCATAAGTCTTTGAATGAGCCTAGCACTAGGGTTACGCCAAGAAGTTGAGTGTCGTTTGTGCTGTTAGGTTGGCGGTCCTACCACCCCTGTAGATGGTTTCTGTGGTGTTTCATGGTGCTTTGGCTCCTTTGGGTTTCAATGACGGTCGATGAGCATTATTGCGCATGCCCAAAGATAATGCCACGCGGTAGTTTTTGACCCACCACCATGCTCCAGGGAAGGCAGTTGGTCTCCATCACTAACCTTAAAGGCCAGCTATTATTTTTTCTTATCTTTGTTGGACTTAGAATTTTCCCTCTAACCTGACAAAAAATAATGAAAATTTTATATATTTTTAAAAGAGGCAGTAGTGACATTCGAACCCGAGGACCACTGTATCATGAGTTCAGCTACTACTTCTTAAAGTATGACTCAGAGGTTTCGGAAATATTATTTTTTGTTTTTTGTAATAATGAAAAATAGTTCACCTAGAGAACTAAAGATAGACCTCTAAAAT
The DNA here is from genome assembly GCA_023653785.1 of Ophioderma brevispina. NCBI lineage: Eukaryota > Metazoa > Echinodermata > Ophiuroidea > Amphilepidida > Ophiodermatidae > Ophioderma > Ophioderma brevispina. The sequence continues at coordinate 24,005 of JAMKCH010020639.1, read as the reverse complement.
GTACAATTCCGAATTGAGATGAATCGGATTTTTTTTTTTTTCCGGGGTTTGATGCAGTAAGTGCAGTAAACATTATGTGTAGTATACGTCCCATAGGATACTGTGTATAACAAAAATTCCGGAGGAGGAAAGTGTGATTTTCTATATTATATGAAGGACTTCGATTTAAGCCTTAGCAATTTCACAATTGATTGTATATGGACAAGCATGATGTACATGCAAAAAAACGATTTTTTTTGGAAAATTGAGGGGCGCCCTCCTTAAGGAAATCTCCACAGAAATCTTATCAAGGATCAAATGGTCAAAATAACGATTTTACAAAAAAAAAGTGGACACTTTGGATGGGTCCCATATGGTTTCTGGGTGGTTCCCGGTGTTTTCGGTACTTTGTGTTTCCATAGTTCATGAGCATGCCTGGATCCAATTAGCTTAATTTGGTTCAAAATGGTCAAATAGATTATTTTAAAGAAAGTGGACACTTTGAATGAATGGTTCTCAGATGTCTCTGGATGGTTCCCGTAGTTTTGGCTCCTCTGGTGATGGTTGTTGAGCCACTGCTGGGACACAAATCAGCCAGTTCGGTCTAAAATGGACAAATGATTTTTTAACAAAAGTGGAACCTGGATGATCCCCCAGATGGGTATCGAATGGTTTGTTTTTTTTCGGCTCATGTCGCTTTCAAGGGTGAGGAGCATTGCCTGCCATCCTGATTCAAGCTGTGCTGTAAAAAATGGTCAAACAAGTTTTTTAAACAAAAGTGGACACTTTGGATGTTCTCGGTGGTTGCGGGGGTTTTCGGCTCCTCTATGTTCATTGGTTGATGAACATTGCCTGGACCCAAAACCGACTATTTTAAAATGGTGGTCAAAATCCAATGCTTTTTAAGCAAAGTGGACACTTTGATTGATTCAGAATCCCTTTCAAACTAAGAAAGGAGGATGGAAGAAAGTAATTCTTTAGATGAACACCATAAAATAACAGCCTTCAAAGGGAAATAATTCATTGGGCGAGCCCTGGCCAATAGGATGTATGTTCGTTAATGGGGGTCGACCAAAATTTGGAAATTTTTTCGTCATAAACATAAAAATAAAACTTACGGGCTTTAAATGCCACTGTGTATGAAGAAAATGAGAGCTTTCTTCTGAATGCTTAAGGATTCACACCAGTAAATAGGGCCTAAACATGAGAAAACAGGAAGTCAGCACCCAACTGCAAATGAGGTGGGTGTTTTTTTTGTGGGGGGGGGGGGTGGGACCTGGCCGATAGTATACAGGGTGTCCACAAAATAAAATGGTGGCAAGGACCCAAAAGCGCCCTCGTTGGAGGTGACAAACAATAAAATAATCGGTCCTCGGACGCTTTGTCGCCTGCCGTCGCGGTAGTGAATGATAGGCCTAAAATGACTGGACCTTGATATGTGACCTTTGACCTCATCAACAATGCAGGGATCCCATGTGCACCTATGCTCAAGTTTGGTTCCAATTGAACTTCAACTTTTCAAATGAGGTCAATTTTACATTTCAGCCCATTTTACAACTTGACTCACATGGCCTTGACCTTGATGGACCTTGTTGACCTCATCAACAAATGAGGGATCCCAATGTTGCACCAATGATTCAAGTTTGGTTCCAATTGAACTTCAACTTTATATGAGGTCAATTTCATTTTCAGCCTTAATTTTACAACTGACCTCACATGACCTTTGACTTGTGCATGTGACCTTTGACGCATCAACAACATGAGGGATCCCATGTTGCACCTATTGATTCAAGTTTGGGTTTCCAATTGAACTTCAATTTATATGAGGGTCAATTTTACATTTTCAGCCTATTTACCACTGACCTTCACATGACCTCTGACCTTGGCATGTGACCTTTGCTCCTCAACAAATGAGGGATCCCATGTTTGCCACCTATGATTCAAGTTTGGTTCCAATGAACTTCAACTTTTCATATGAGGTCAATTTTACATGTCAGCCTTATTTTCCAACTTGACCTCAACGGATGACCCTTGACTTGGCATGTGACCTTGACCTCATCAAAAAGTGGGGGCTGCCATGTTGCACATTGTGACCAAGTTTGGTTTAAATCCACAAAGTAGTATGTGGATATTACATGCAAATGTTAACCCCTTTTTCACAACAGGACATCAACAGACATCAACAAAAGCCAAACAACAAAACAACAGTGGACAAAGTATTTTTACCTATGTGTCTTCATGCCTTAAGGCAGGCGACACAAAAATGGTGACGTATATTTACATCATATCACAAATGAAGTCTTCCGCTTTGGAATAACCGTTTACAGCATCCGATATGGTTGTTGCAATTTAGAGATATGGCTGATAGTCCAAGAGGGTGCGTTACCAATTGTGCCACTTTCCACAGATGAGGGATACACCATGTTGAAGGTGGTGATAGGACATTGATTTAAGATTTACATCAGAACCGCAACTGTACATCCAAGGAGTTCCATTCTCATTTAAATCGTCATGTTGCATTTCAATGATTACAGAAAACTATGGTTATTTGTATTTTCATTTTATTTCAGGAACAGACGTTCATTTTCCAGACTCTTCAAAAACTTGTGTTATTTAGCACGATGTGCGTTTATAATTGGTTGATGAATGTCTTGTTTTCAGATGAGTGTGCTCTATTTTTATGTTCTTTCTTATTCATGAAGTAATTTCTTAGAATACTTACACAGGAAAAGAAACATGATTTGAAGCAACAAGAAGACAAAAGAGCAAGCATTAAACTGTGGATGGATGAATTACTTTCGAATCAATAAAGTGTTTTCAACATGCAGGTAGTCCTGGATGATTTCGATGTGTTAGTACAACATTCTGTGAAAAACGTGCACCAATTGGTATTTACCACTCTTTGGAATAGTTGTTATATCTCTGGCTTGCAACAACCAAATCGGATAAACGGTATTCAAAAGCCAAAACGCCCGTTATACATGATGTAATATCATATCACTATTCAAGGTTTTCACCTCCAAAGAGGGCGCTTTTGTCTTTGCACCATTTTTTTGTGGACACCCTGTACCTAAAAACTAGAGAAAAAGGCGAGATCTGGGTTTTTTGTTTGCAAATCATGTTTGCTATCACTATTAGTAAAATCTGTGGGAATATCCAAAAAGGTTGTTCATTGATTGTTATTTTGATCCACAAACAATTTTACACCGTATTCTACATGGAAACACCTGACTGAAAAAGTGCTTTAACCTCCAGGGCCCACAGTGTATTGCTAGTCTTCACGGTCCAGTAGCTCGAAACTTTTGGGGATAATACCCTAATTTCATGATTGTTGGGTAGGAGATAGGATGATCTTCAAGCAGACATCAAGTAGCTTTAAGGTATGAGATGTTCAATAGAGGAAATGCGTGTCATCTCGCCCATTTTGTACATGAACGAATGGGACAAGTATTTACCGGTGTGTTGAAACCTAAAAGGCTCAATTTGGGACACTGTTGTTGATCGGGTCACCCACCTTTAATTACGAGGTGGTGCTTCAAATTCTCATGGTGACAAAAGCAAAGTAATTTGATGCAATGATGTCAAAGGTGGACCTTGCATGTGGACCCCAACATTTGGAAAGACCCCCAAATTTGAGATTAATTGCTTAGGGTGTTTGTGCATTTCATTCCTGTTTGGGTAGATATTCACAGAAGTCCTCACTGGCGGGGTATCTTTGCTTGGGTAAAATTCTTGTTTAGGGTCAGTTTGACGAAAATGTGGCATCCTAGCCTTAGGCATTTTTTTAAAATCAATTCACGAGGGTGCTTACAACATTTACGCGTGAGTGCCCCCGGGAAGTGAAAAGGACTGAAAGCAACCTAAGAATAACAAAATTGGATATTTTTTGTTAAAATCATAGGGGGACGAAACATTGTACAAAATTAACTGGTATCTAGGTTAAAAAAACGCAATTTTACGCAATTATTACTGCTTTTGGACTCGGGGTGGCGCCCCCCTGGCCCCCCCTGCGGACACTTACTACAACACACAATTGAATGGAGTTTCATATCCTTGAACAATGTCATTAATGATCCCTTCTTTTGTCAGTTCATTGGAAACAAATAAGTAAGCAAATTAACTTAGGACATCCTTACTTTTAGATGATAATGCAAAATTCTGAATACTTTGGGTTGCATCCCTGATAGTGGCCTTGAAAATGGCACTAACTTCTGAAATTAGAGGGTACCATATCCACACTTAGAGGTTTAAGTTGAATATTTTTGGCTTCAAGTGCAATTGGCAGAATTATAGATGCAGTCTGCATGACAATAAGGCCCCTAAAAAAATGTTTGTCTCATCCGACCGACCCTAAATTGTGGGAAATCAGGAAAAAGTTTTTTTTTCCTTTTACTGTGCACAAGAATACCGACCCTAATTTTGAAAAAAATTCCTAAAAGGTTTTTTTTTCAATTTTAATGTTCTGAAAGTAGAGGGGCTATAAAGGGTCATTTTTCTTTCATTAGGGCGGGTTGTGTATTCTATTATACCTATCTCAACTGAATCCCCTGACAACATTTTTGTGCGGGTACAAGAAAAAAAGTGTGCAGCGCCGTCTTGTGGGCATGTCCTTTCATTTTCTGGGGAGTGTGGATTTGAGAAGGGGAAAATCCTAATTACTTCTTTTCACAGGTATTTTGTAATGCTATTGATGTCTAATTATATGTAGATGAGCTCAAGATAGCTGATTTTGAAAGTGGCATGAAAATTGGATGTTGCCGTTTTCTTAAAAATGGACGTTTTTAGGTCAAAATTTAGGTGGGGCGATTTTCAAATTTTTCGTAAACACTTTGTCTTTGCTTTTTTTGTGTTAGGCAGCTACAAGGATGATCAAAAACTTGACTGCCCAGAAACTTTGATCATTCTATCTCAGTTTGCCTGTAGCACTCATTTGAATGTTCCTCCCATGCTCCTTCAATGTACAGGGGTCAATGCACTTTCTTTGTGTAGAATTGAATGGGAGCATTCAAATGAACGTTGAAATGAGCACTGCAGAAAACTACGTGTAATAACGTACTCAAATTTCTTGAGCGGATCAAATTTGGGGATACTTCACGGCTGTAAACTTCAAAACAGCAAATGAGAAGAGGCATAGCGAAAAAATCACGAAAAGCGCCCTTCTTTTTTTTTTTCACGAAAAATTTGGAGCATAAAAACATCAATTTTTTAGAAAAAACACAATGTCCAATTTTCATTGCAACTTTCAAAATCAGCTATCTTGAGCTCATCTACATAAAAGTTAAGTAAACATCAAAGCATTACAAAATACCTGTGAAAGAGTAATTTGAAGGATTTCTGCTGAAAAATCACTCCCACCACAAAATTAAAGACTGACACAAGAGGGCGCTGCACACTTTTTTCTTGGACCAGAGGTAAAAAATTGTATCATTTCATGTTGAGATAGGTTTAATAGAATACAAAAAACCAAGCCCTATGAAGAACCAAAAAAGTAGTTTTGCCCCCCGTATAGCCCACTCTACTGAAGGTAAAAAAGATGTGACACAGTTTCTTAGCATGTTAGTTTGGCGGTCATAATGTACTACAAAGATGCATTTTTGAGGTAAGAATCATCGATTTTTTTGTGTTTGAGTAACTATAATACAAACAAACATATTTGAATACAAGTTGCTAGTGACATTAAAAAAACAAAAAAGTTTTTCTGACCGACCGATATCAAACTCTGAAAAGTCAGTCATCTTGGACAATCAAACAAGTTTTGTTGTCCTAATGGCCAACAGACAGGCAGGGGTGCATGCATTAGGCGTATGAAATTTGATGTTGTGCCCGTTAAACCCGTCCGCGTTATTTGGGAAATTTTTTTTATGCCCGCCATTCGAGATGTTTAACTTCTAAAACATTCATGATGTGTGTTTTAAAGAAAATATCAAGGTTTCTTCTTGTGATCACATCTTGTGATGCCGATTTTTAGTAGATTTTAAACCCCAAAGAACAGGTGCAGAATTCATTTTTAAATGCAGGGTGGTGGTTTGACACAATATGTAGCGTATTAGAGTACGCTGAAGGTTGGGTGAACATTGCTGTTACTCAAAATAACGCATAACGAATTATGAAAACTGAAATAGTTGCCTCATAGGCCAAGGGAAATTGATTCATAGTTTCCTGTTGGAGCGGCATCGATTTGCTGCTGTGGCATATATTTCACGCTATTTGTGAAGAAAAAGTTTCGTGAAAACTTATTTTGTTTATAAAATAACTTTTCAGTTGATCAAAAAATATGCAAGATGTCCCTTCCTGTTCATTTTAAACAGTGATCTGGGAGGGTGTCACAGCATCACATAAATAATGAATTTTCCTCCCAGATTGTGTCCGCTTGTCATCATACCGGTGCAAAAAGTGAAAAAACTGATTTTAACAATTGAAGAATAACCCTGCAATACCTTTTTTTAATCAAGCACTTAAACTTGTTTTATGTAAAAATATAAGCGGTAGTAGTGTATTCAACATGGTTTGTAGATGTAATAATGAAAGGACAGGTAATAAGAAATTACAAGAAAACAATGCATAATGAATTGGACCTCATCACCTTTTAAAAATCTCCAACAGGAAACTAAGAATCAACTTCCAGGGGCTTTATGATTTGCAACAAATGTTACGGGAAACAAAACATTGACTTCATTGGCCTATGAGTGGTTCAAACTGATTTTTCCCAATGCACAAGAACTGAAAATAGTCGGACTGAACTAATTCATAATGTTATTACAGCACATTTTCTCCTAAAAATCTATGATTATATGTCCCAGGCAAAAAATCCATTGCACAGTAATGTACGAAAATGCACATACCCATCCATAAAATGAATCAATTCGACCCAAATGTGGTAAACGTTCAAGTACACTGCATGTGCTCAAACATACACAAGTTCTGTTGTAAAACTGTAAGAAGATTACATGGGCCAACCCAAAATTGAAAAACATCACCGATATTTGCGTAAGAAATTGAGCTCAGTTCAATTTAATTGCATAATGGTTGTAACATTGGGTGTCAAACTTTTTTTTTACTTTCAATGTGAATAATTTTTATAAGTACACACCGCTATCAGGCCCGTACGCAGGAGGGGGGTGCGGTCGCACCCCCCCCAAAATTCCACAAAAGGGTAAAACGGTCCCTTTCTGCTGATTTTTCGAGAGAGGTCCAAATTTAGAGAAATTTGACCAAGAAAGTCCACTTTTTGGTGAGTAAGTTCAAAAAGGACAGTTTTAGGTGGGGTTAGGTCCACATTTATCATAAAAGGTCCACTTTTTTCGAAAAAAGTCCACGTTTTCAGTCCCGCACACCCCCCCCCCCCAATAAATCCTGCATACGCCCTGCCAGTATTGCTACCATTTATTAGGTACTTACATGACAATGTTCGAACTCTATAGCAATGTACACTGCATACTTTCTCAGAAATAGCTGCAGTTCATAGCGGTTGTAACAGTGTTTCAGAATGTACAACCATTAACATTTCCCCACAGACCCTGAGCTAGGGATAACTTCAGGACATTAAGGTAGAAAATTACTAGTCTTATCTTTTTACCAATAGAGATCAATACGAAGAAAAAAAATTAAGATAGTAGTTACAAAATTGTGTTCAATCACTTGAAATTTTGGAACAATGTTACCATTTTGGTACCTTAGTGTGAAAACACCATTGCTGTTCTCATGTAAGCATTATAAATGTAGACAATGTACAGAGGTAGTAAATATTTTGTATAGGGAACCTTAATTTACACAAATTTACATTGTATACAAAGCACTGTATACTGGACATAGTTCTACTGATAACTTAGAGAGGATAGTATTTAAATAGGTTAGTGTGGAAAAACTGAATCGGTTGTATTCAAACAAGCGTACAAGTACATCATAGCATAACCCAGAAGCAAAATCCGGGGGAGGTGGAGGGATCAAAGGGGGAGCTGACTGCAATGAAATGTATGAAAAATTACGATCAAGTTTTGGGAAATCCTGCCATCACTATCAGTGATTGCCTAAATCAGAAAATCTAAAAAAAAACATCGCAAATATAGTGTTCAGTGTGTAACAAGTACAGGCTACCCTAAACTATCCTGCAAATGATAAGGCCAGAAATCAGCTTAAAAAGAACAAAATGGAATATAGGTAGTCATACTGTCCGAACGGACACTTACTACACCACGATTAATGAATGGGAGTCATATCTTTGAACGCTGCCGTTTCTCTTTCTGTCAATTATTTCAGTTGGAAAAAGTACAAACGAGAAGTCTATAGGCTTATCCATCATCTTTTAAGCTATTCCTGAAAAATTTCAACTATTTGACTTCCCCTTGGATGAATCACTGATAGTGTCATTTAACTCATGTACCAATACATGTTGTTGTCATAGAGTAGACACAACTCATTTTCCCACTCAAAAAATTTACCTACTTTAGTAAAAAATAGCGCGACAGTGGTCCCAAGTGGTCATTGATTATGTGGTTAAAGAGTAAGGTAGAAGCAATATAATGTGACCCTAAGTGACCCTGAATGACTTTGACCTCTAATGTTAAATGGACATGGATAATACATGGCAAGTGTTGCAGCTACGATTCTGAAATAGCAGTGCCCGCACTTCGCGAGGGCAACCGCTAGCTGATTGAGTGGGAGCGTCAACTAAACGGGTTGTCAATATTCACAGGTGCACAGTCAGCGACATTAATATTTTCTCCAAGCATCGTTAATTTGCCTTTATATGTCACAAATTCACACTTCACTTAGTCAAGAGCTATTTTCCCCAACGTTAGCTATAATGAACCGGAAGAATGTTTACTGCCAATAGGCCAACCAGGAACTCCCACTCCCAAAGCCCCAATCAGTGCGTAGTTGGGTCGGAGAAAGGGGGCTACCCACTTGGAAGATGCGGCAAAATTGGGCAAGTTTGAGGCAAAATCAACCGTTTGGACGTACCCTCCGTTCGGGACGATTTTTGCCTTGAACAGGGCTGACTTTTCACTGACCGCGCTTTTGCCCCCCCCCACCCGAAACCCCCAATGCTGATATAGATGTCGTCGGGCCACGTGCCCTGGGCGCCGCCTTAAAGGGGTGAAAAGCGGACGGGGGGAACGGGCACTTATTTATGGGCAAAAGGTGGATTGAAAATAAACTTTAATGAGATAACCAGATAGGTCTATAATGAAAATACCTTGGACTCGAGGAAAGCGTGTCATTTTTAATTCTCTCCCATATGTGTGCAATAATAGATGTGAGAGGTCTGCTGGAGATCCAAGCAGCAATTAACATTTAGGCCGTTTTAGATTTAATCGAAATAACAAATCGTATAGGCTCTGTGTGCCTATCAGTAGTGCTACAAATCACAGATGGGACGAAGAATGAAAATGACATGTTTAAAAAATGGACATGCTTTAATTGAGCAAACGAGTTATATTTAAATTAGACCTATCATGATTCATTACAGTTAAATGTTCTTGCGTATGTGCCGCAATATGGATTTCATTTTAGTCCTTATGTATGAAAAAAGGTTTCAAGCCAATTTTGGTATAGTAATCTTGTTCCCACTCTTAACACAAAGTTCTTGAAAATTAAGTCCAGTTTCCGCGAACTTACGCGAACATTTCCAAATTTGCGAAAAAAAGAGGTCAAATTTGAAGAAAAAATGGACAAAAGTTTTTCATGGTTAATTAAAATCTCTGCATGGTATAGCTATGGGTCCCTTTTTTCGGCAAAAATCAGCGATAGATATCGGCCCTACTTCCAGATTACCGAAGGCACGTACGCGTCGGTCCCTATACCCAAACCCAGACCTGAGAACCACCCACGGCCATATCAATATTTTGTCATCTACTTCTAAAACCCAAGATTGAAACTCAATATAAAGAGTGGGATGAGGAAAGGTTTCAAATCTTTAATTATCTTGTAAACAACTCGCAGTCGTGGCAAAATCAAGAACATATGCATAAAATTACAACTTGAGGGGATTTTTGCTTTTTACCAATGCTGTTGTTTTATCTATCTATTTATCCGGGGGGCATTCACAATGAAATGGATTGGGGCTCGCGCTTCAAAACCCAGGGGCATTCGTGACAGAGGACTGATAAAAATGGGGTCTTTGGGGTGAGAGACAGTCAAATGCCCCCAAAATAGGGATCTTCGAGTGAAAAAATTTGACAAAAGTTGCCAAAAAATGAGGTTTTGTCTGAGATTTTGAAATATTTTCAAAAAATAGTGGGTCTTTGGCTTAAAGTTTTAAATTTCCCCTTAAATAGGGTCTTTGTATGGATGACCAATGGTAACATTTTCAAAAAAATTATGGGGTCTTTGGGTGAGGTTTTAAAAAAATTGGGGTCTTTGGTGACAACGGTGCTGAAAAGGGGGTCTAACAGCCTTAATATGTATCACTTCACAAGATGGAATGCCCCCCCCCCCCCCCGGTATGATATTTTAAGTAAAATATGCTAATTAAAACTCCACATGGTTACACAATACATGAGCGAGGTTGCATGATTGATAAGCTGTACCGATACGGTATGTTAGAGTGACCCCCCCCCCCCGGATTTTCGAGGGGCCGATGGGAAAGAAATACGGTCAACCGGCGAGTGAAATAATGAAAGGTAAGTTACATTGCAATGTTGCACCGGGGCAAAATACTATCAATGTTACAGTACTGGCATTTAACTTTGCACGACAATTACAAAATTACGGTGACCTGCAAATATATGTTTATTGTTTTGATTTAAGGATTATTATTACAGTATCTGTAAAAATAATCCGTAAAAACAATTAAAACATTTTGATGCAGTGAGTTATATGAGATTGAATTGAATGTGGAGGTGGGCATCCACAAATTTAAAGACATTTTTACGGTGCATATTCTCTAAAAGTTACAGTCTCTTATAAAATAGACGACATCAAACTGTAAAATTATAGAGTGCGTTTGCTTGAAATTTAAAAAGAGTATTACAGGGTTGTGTGGCGATTGCTGCCAGGACAGGAGTCTCCTACAAAAAAGTACAGTTATTTTTTCATATAAATGGTAGTATTTAATCATTTTGCAGTCATGTGCAAGAATCAGAAATACAATGCTAAAAAATTACAACATAAGAGATTTTTTTCCGCTGGTGTTTTTCTCTTGGTGTCTTTATTTTGCTGATCTTTTGAGTAAAAATAGACCAAATGAAACTCGGCCCCTGTACACGATACATGAGACGGTGTGGGACAGAGAGGATCACATAACCTCTCATGTTTAAATGTTTAAAGTCACCCCCCCCCCACCCCCCCCGTGGCCGGTTTAAAAAAAATGACGTTCATTCCAAGTCTCCAAGGCACGTCGATTACCCTAATGGCGATTACCCACAACCCTAACAAACAACGCAAAAACAATCCCATAAAGTGGTCCAAAACACCCCTACGCGGTCGCCAAAATGAGATATGTACACATCATTAAATTTTGCGTTATCCACACGCAAGATTTCCACATCTAATTCACATTTACGGTGCCCCGACCACTAAAATACCCGCAGTACTTGCAAAAGGGAGGCCGGGAACGTGTAGCCACCAAAAACCATTCCGGTCTGTCTCGTACCCTAATGATGATTACCCACATAACCACGCAAAAATAACACCCCAAGGTCAAAATTTTCGTCTTAATAGTATAGGACGTTTATAACATTTTATATTTGCAATCCCATGAAATTTACATCATCCTATCAGTAGTCGAATACATAAACACTGAGCAATCGCGAGTGACTTCGGGTAATATTATGCACAGGCCACCTCGTACTGTGGTATCTGAGGTCACAAAACCAACATGGCGGTCTCCACAAAACCGGAAGGTCAAATTTACGTCTTTAATAGTATAGATGTTTTAAGATATTGATCTGACAACCAATGTGGTGATTCAGCTTAGGCACTATCAGGGATTTGCTAAATCAGAAAATAGAAAAAATCATCAAAAATCAGATTTTGCATTTTGGAACAAGTAAAGCTAAGCCTAACTTACCCTGCAAGTGATAAGTCTAGAAGCAAAAATAACTAAGACGAAATCGGATATTTAGTCCATTTTGTCCTTACGTGTGATTGAATGGGGATCCACTATATCTGAACATACTGTTTCATCATTTTCTGTCAACTTTTCAGTGCGGAAACATATACCTCAAGGGAGTCCTACAGACCTTATCCTTCACTTTTAAGTGTTACTACAAATTTTTAAAAATGTGTTATCTTGAAGGATAATCACTACTAGTGTATTAAATATAGCTTGTATTTGCAAAACTGTGCCCACACATCATGTACAGATACATATATTTTAGTTCACATTTGTAAAACCAAGAATGCATACAAAATGTCATCCACTTTTTTCCCAGAGCACCAAAACTATAGGTAGGGACAGCATTAGCGACCAAGAGGCGTGTACATCAAGGTTTGTCAATCAGCGTGGCGTGGACTGTGATTGGTGGATGTGTAGTATGGGGGGGCATGTTCGAATAAATATGATTTAAAGGTCAAAACATTGCCCTATTGAGTTGGGTTTTCAAACGCGAGGACACAGTACTAGCACCGTAAATAAAAACTTTTGTTCAATAGCTTTAAAATGTTTACAGACTATTCTTCACACAGCCGACAGTTGGTTACACCGTCAAATTACGTCAGAAATTGGTCGCCTTATTCTGCTCCTTGACTTTAGTATCATGGTTTATGTGCAGACCAAAAAGTTTGTTTCCAGTACGGGATGTGTGCATTTTATTTAGTAGCCATTTCTGCATTGGTTTTCAAAATTTAATTTACCTGAGAAAATATGCATTTTCCAGATAAAAAATGCTCCAAGATAGAAAAGTCATTTAAAAAAATAATCCCAAATCGATATTTTGTTTTATTAAACTCCAATATAGGTTTTTCCCAGGTAATTCGCACTTGTGTAATTGATTTAAAAAAAAAACGCGTGTTTTTTTGTTTTTTGAATGTTTATTTAAAATGTGAATCGCGAGAACACAAAACGATTTAACTTTTCAGTAACTGATATTAATTTTTGTTTCATTGTATTCAACTGCGTCGTTGATATTCGGTAACACGTGACAAATTCGCCCGCGTGGCGATGACTATGAATAGAAAAAAGCAATTTAGTCTTTTATAGTTGATTTTGAATTTTGTCTTTTCATATTCGTCGCGGTAAATCATAAAGTGAAATAACGTGTTATTTAATGATGGTTCTCACCTTATAGGTCATATATCCAATTAATAGTGCCTGTAAGAAGCAACCTTCGTCTAAGAAAAGGTTGAGTGGGGTTGAACTATGCTTATATGAATAAATTTCTATCTATGTGGGTGGTATTAAAGGTAGCATTTCTCGACCATTGCTTAAACGGTTACACCGCCGAGAAATAGTCACAATCTGTTAAAAAATTCAAAAAGTTAAAAAATTTAAACAAAAGAATAAAATAATCTTTTTAAATTCATGTTTTTTATATCAACTGGACAATGTTACCTATATTTCCTTGTTTAACAAAATTGTTAAAATTCACATATGCTTTGATATTTTCAGGCGAAAAGACTCAAAAAAGGCAAAAATTAGCACGTATTTGGAAGATACATTGGGAGGAAAAAAACAGTTCGAATCCAGCCCAAAAGAACCATATTTAATGTTACATACAATAAGCCTACACCCACGTGACTAACATGAACGAGCACGATGATGAAATCAATGAATGCTGAATTTGCTTTTTTAATCCTGCGGTCTTGATATGACGGACGGAATTCGACGCGCCTTGGACGCACCTCACTGACCCAATTTGAACCACCGGATTTTGCCCAAAACTGAATATAAGTTACCGAAACAAACTTAAATTGGTTTTGCGTTTCTTGCAATTCGATACTTTTAGGACCAATTTCCCAAGTCTGTTTTATTTAAATTCAATTAACAAGTGCGAAATACACTGGGAAAAACCTTTATTTTGCCAGTCAAGTATGGTTTGAACACCAATGAATAATATACCCAAATAAGATGTAGCAGACGGTTTTCATGGTCCACTGGAGTAAAAAAAAAATCCGATTTATTTCCAACAATTGTAACACACAACTGTTACAGCCAATCATGGAAGCGGCCATCTTTATTCTATTTCTAAACAAAATGAGGGGACATCTTATTTAGAGATGTCATTATATATGTGCCGAAAGATTCATGCAATAAATTCCTTTAAGAGCTTATTGGTTGAGCAGAGGTGGTATAGTATTTTAACGAACATCAAACCATCGTGTCATTTAGTGTCACAATTCAATTCGCTTTTATCATATACATGTTAGGCAAAGGAAAAGCCAGTTAAAAGAGGAGGAGAGGAGAGGAAACCGGAGTTAACCGTGAGAAAACCTGCCAAGGCGGCGTATGGACTGGGAAACCAAATGCAACGAAATCGCAGGCCGGACGAGGGTCGAGGGAGATTGAACAGCGCTAACAAGACCACTCCAAACTCCACTTTAATGAGTATCTTAAATCCCCCAAATGTTATCAAAATTGTGGCACATATGATTTGTACAGAGGATTTCCCAAGCTTTTGTGAAAAACCTCTAAGAGAATAAAGGGTGTGAAGTATCCTGTATGGCAGAATATGTGTCCGAGCGTCGGAACAAATAAATAATGGGACGAGGCGCAGCAGAGTCCATTATTTTATTTTTTTCGGCCGAGGATACATTATGAGCCATAAATAATACTGCAAAACCTTTATTCTATTCTATACTGCAAAACAGGTGTATAATGAGAAAATCATTGCGACCATTATGCAGATAATGGGCAGTAAACTGACAATCAGAATGCTGCATTTTCAATAAATGGGCAGCAGAGGTAATTTAAGATTATAATTTAGCAATAAGTAAAGGCAGTATGGCAGTTAAGAGTAATACAATATTGCACACTTCATTCATTCAAACATTGCAAGAAAACTGGGCGGATCAGAAGCTAGCTCAAGTGACGAGTCATCTATTCAGGCCTACATCCTAGAAGTTGTTACCTGTAAGCGGGTTTTTTTGTAGGGGAGGGGGTGTTTTTTTTTTTCAAAAGGGGGACCTCCCCCCAATTTGCCCTCCCCCAAAAAGGGGAGGAATTTGGCAAAAATGGATTTTTACCCCAATTTTAACCTTTTTCAACAAAAGACCATCAAGACCCGTAATTTTGGCTCTGCTCCACTGCAAAATGCATTTTTTGCTTTTGGTGTTTTTGGAACTTGTGGAATTTTGGGGAAATGAGCCACCCCCCCCTCCCTCCCACTGGTTACGGGTCTGCCTACAAGCCAGAGCTACTCACTTTTTTCCAGGGGGGGTTAATCCGCACAGTGGGTGTAGGTAGAAATATGTCCGCACCATCAGTATCTACACATTTGGTAACTTGAGAAAACACTATCTTTGTACCATGTTGTGGCCGGCTTAATACCAGTTAAATTGAAGCAGTCCTTTTGAAAGTCTACTGATGGCATAATTGGCTATTCCATTGAATGCTGTGCACCACCCCAACAATTTCGTAAAACTCAGCCCTTTGCATACATCTAAATATTCATTTTTCATTTCCATTTCATTCACCATGCAAAAGCATCTGTATTTGAGAACACTGCTTTTCAAAGTCATGTCTAAAAGTGTCCAGATTCAAACCAATGACCAGATATCTAGGTCAAGATTCGTTGATATTAAAATGTGGATACATTTTTAACAGCCAAAAGGCCATTTAATCTACTTGAAAAAGTGGCCATTTACCCACTCCACTCCTACTCCACAGCAAGGGTAATTTGTGGTTTTTTGTTGTTTTTTTAGACATGGACGAGGACAGAGGTGTATGTGGATCATGGGAAAAACCGACTACTGACCCACATCAAAACGCTATAAATCGGTTCTGTGGTTTGTCTGTTGTATTGCCGAATTATTTTGAGGAGCTTAAGGTCCCCGGTGGACCCTGGATTAATCAGGGTACCTAAAATTCTGGATTTAATCTGTACAAGAGCTGTTGATTGAAAATGAGATGCCTCCCCATGGTTTAAAGCAATAAACGCACATTTTTTTTGAATGAGTGCCCCCAATTTTAAAAAATGTTGAGATTTTTTTAAACGGTTGGCCATTGCTAACTGGCTAGTTAAAACTATACGTAATGGTTAAGCCGAAAGTCTATCTGCCGCAACGAAGTACGACTAATTAATATGGAAAATATACGATAATAAAGCAACGGCTGCTGGAAACAGCCTTCCATGCCCGAAATAGCCTGGAAATAGCGCGATGTACGTATCATGTAATCTAAGCTCTTCCATTGTTGTTTTTTGGTTCAGGCAAGTCAAATTAAAGGTATTTTTCTTGAGGTGGCACAATTTCTTCATGGACGTTTACATAAACTTAGCATTCCAGCTCTGCCGTTATGTACACTATGGGATTCCCAATTCTATTACAAAATTGCTGATTTTATGATAAATAAGCAAGTTTTTTGAGCATTCTCGTTCGCAGGAGTAGTTTTCTATACAATTACACATAACTGTTGCAAAAATACCAATTTGAAGATTGGGGTGCTCTTCAAAAAATTTGACTGTTATTGCTTGAAGTTCCCTTGGGCAAAAGAACATGATATTACCCAGTTCTTTTGAGCGGGGCCGTTTAAGCCATTCAGGCTCCATGTACAGAGTCCTTCACATGGCATGCACATCACAGTCAGTTTTTCGAAAAGAGTAGGGCGATTAACCCTGGCTGTCCTAATTCTGTCCCGGGTAATGGACCCCTTGGAATTAAGCTTCCAGTAGAGGTTTTCTTGGGTTACCCAGGACAATAGTCCAAATTAACTCCAATCAAATTTCAAAACTAGGACAGCGTCACTGTGCCCCTAAGCAAGGGCACGAGGTAATGTTAGGCATTTGGACCTTGATCCCAAGAAGAGTGGGTCGTTATAAAGAGGTACAAAAGAGCAAAAGAGCATTTTAAAGAAATATAATAACAAGGCCTGCCCTGTGACACTTGACGCCAAACAAGGCATTCAAACTGTCTCGTTATGTATCAAACAATACGATGTGCAATTGGGATTTCCTGGCAGCCACCGTCTGGGGTCTTCTAAAATACTTTGATTAAAAACCCCACATCTATCCATCCTGATGGACGCGTTCACGAGATTTGCAAGGACATATGGTTCATTACATGCTAATTTAGAAATAATTTGGACTTGCCCCTTACTAAAGTAGGTCATATGAAAAGGTCACCATAGACATTTTTATCGTTCATGGGAACTACAAGATGCACCATTCATATTGCCATTTAACCCTGTTTTCAATTGTTTCACACAGTAAATGTTTGACCCCTGTGACACCAGGATGACCTTTGACCACAAACAGAAGCACACCCATAGCCACTAGATAGGCCTCATTCATATGATAAGTGCATGAAATTTATAGAACAAGATAGGCTTGAAAATCTGACAATTTCGAAGCATTTGACCTTTGACCCCAAAAACACCATGAGGTCCTATGACAGTCACCATAAAGCTTTTTTCATCTGTAATTATACAGAGATCTACTGATAAGATTAAAGTAAGATTTGCCATTGCGACACCAGTTTAAATTTTTACACACTTAGGTTTTTGCCCTTCTAGTGACTCTTAGGTGACTTGACTCGACAAGAGCACCACCACGTATAGCTTGTGTCAGGTACATTAACGTCCCTCGAGCGATTTGAGTTATTAGAGGTTAAGCGCGTTAAGGAGGAAGTTACGGTTGTTGTAAGAAAGAGAAACAGCAGGACGTCCTTCAGAATATCAGCCTGAAAGTACGTGATCGATTTAAAAAATTTTAAAATTCTGGTGAAGCTGATTAAGCAGGGTAGCTACACAGGATTTGGTTAAAAAAAAAAATTATATAAGTTTTACTTCAGAAAATCCTTATTGCGTTGCTATTTTTTTTACTCACCTGTAGGTAGTAGTGCCCAGTGCACGCCTCCACAAAGTAAGTGAAAGCTCTAATGAATACAAGGCGGTTCTCGAACCACTAGTTTCGCATGATTTTTATGATCCACCTTTCCTTCACTGCAAATGTTGACATTGGACCTTGGTAGTGACTTTTAACCTACTACAGACATATGCAGCGTTTCTAATTGCCACCTAGCCTGAGTTTGGCGGCAATGGAGTTAGGTGTCATGCAGGAGCATTTGAAACTAGAATTTGGCAATTAGAGCCCCTTCATGTAATTATATCAAAGAATGATGTGGACACCCAATCGAGAAAAATGACAATGAGATCATCAGCATAGCATCGTTTACAATCAGTCACATTGACATAGGTAATACTATGATGTCGACAATACCCAAAACCAAGTTTCATGACTTTAAGATTTGCATTCTGGTCAAGGTTCACCTTTTAGGTACAATTGTTGACAAGAGCCCTACATCATTATAATTTAAAGGTGCCTGAACGAGAGATTTCAAATAACAAGGGGTCCCAAAAAATGTTGAAAACTTCTGATTTTTTGTCACTTGTTATGTAAGGGGGCTTTATATAAAAAATATCCCCATCTGTGAGATAAGCTGAAAACTGTTTCTTTGGATACAAAAATTGTGGAATTTCTAATTAGTATAGGAGCAAATACGAAAAATTCAGCTTATGTTTTCTATTGAAAAAAATTATTCCAAAGCATCAAACACTTTGTTTTCATTGAATTATTTCTGTAATCAAAATAATAGGTGGTGATCTAGTGAGCGTTAAATCATAAATCAATACATATCACAGAAAATGGTGGAGACTTGAAATCTCTCGTTGCACCTCTAATGCTAAGTGGCCTTCCAGCTATAGCTGGCGGGCCACAAAAAATTAACCCAAACTTAAATACGTACACACAGACACACAGATGTACACAGAGACGTACACACAGACATACGCACAGACGTACACACAGATGTACACACAGACGTACGCACAGATGTACACACAGACACACAGATGTACGCACAGACGTACACACAGACAGACGTACACACAGACGCACAGACGTACACACAGACAGACACACACAACTTGGATTAGTATGTGCCCCTGGAATCGTTGCAGACGACACAAAAACACACAATAATATCAACCACCATCTTGTTTAATTTCTTTTTACATAATATTGCCCTGACCTTATTTTTTGCTATCAACATTTGTGACACATATCAAAATGTACATCTCTAATAAACTAAAACAAAGAAAAAATAAACTGTACATATATTTCCCCTTTAAATCTTCCAAAGTAATAACCTCAATATTCACGCTTGTATTGCATCCATTTAAATAATCACTTTTGTCAAACGAGACAAGATTTTATCTCTATCATGATATGTCCAAACTAGTCCACTTTCTCCATGTTATTAACATCAGATGATTTTTCCCCATTGGAGTCGTCTTCTGTTTCAGACTTCAACTGCTGGGCCCACATTTCTGCATAAATGCCTTGTTTTTGTAAAAGATCTTCGTGCCTGTAAAGAGGACAAAGCAAAACTACAAATCTGATCAAGAAATAAAGTTTGGTTTATCAAAATTGCAGCACGTTTGGAGAACTACATCAGATAAAAGTTTCACGTCTATGCCATCTAAACATGGCTAAATCCCACAGAAAAAAGCACTGAAAGACAATGACCAAACTACCCTATTCCTAAAATCCTATTGAATCACTGTGTTAGGATACTTCCTAAATATTCATTTTATTGCTGGAAGCACTTTTCCCCCATAGGTCATTGTGTTATTATTTGTCAATTCATACGAGAAAATACAAAATTATGAATTTCTTCCAAAGTAGATCCGAGCTAGCAGTAAATATACAACAAAATCCAAGGTTGTATGTTGCATAACACCATGCTTTTGAAAATAACACTGTAACTAATAACAATTTAAATTTACCACGGAGGGTTTGATTGTCTCTGCTAAATCCATGTAACAAGTTGTGGCTTACAAGTGGTGGCTTTTAGAGCCTGTGTATAGAGCATATCCTGTTAAATGGATCTGAGACCTGGACCATGAAGAAAGAGCTGCAGGATAGACTGGATGGCACCTACACCAAGCTTCTTATGCGAGTACAAAACATATCCTGGCGTGAGCACAAGACCAAAGCACAGATATAAGGCGATATCCCTCCAATTTCATCTTCTGTTGTCCAACACCGTGCACGATTTGCCAGTCACTGTCATTGTGCGATTGATCAAGTAGTCTCAGACATCACATGTTGAAAGTTACCATGCCAAGAGAGGGGCGACATCCAGCAGGATCCATCTTACATCCCCAACTTAATGAAAGACAGGGACATTTGGCACTACATGATGAACAGCATCTTGGCTGTGGCCGTTATACTAGGCATAGTGTTATGCAACAAATAACTTTGGATTGTGGTATTTACTGCAACTTAGATGCAAAAAGGAACACATGTAGGAACAGCTGTATACTCTTGCTGACTGAAATCGTCAGAGGACGTGTTAAAGGGCCATGGTTCAATCACTAATAGCCTCGCCACCAGAACACCGGATTCTTCCTGAAGTGGTCAAAACGTTGGTACCTGTGAAATCTTAGGGCTAAAAGATGTTCAGTTTGGATGTTATAAGTGAAATTGTGCCCCATCTTGGTCAACCAATATTAATTTAGCAGAGTACTCTATGGGGATTACAAAATCATGTCTTTAGCTCTCACGTCCAAACAGATTGCAATATCAGCGCAAAACTTTACAGATGGGGTTTTGCTGTGAAGGCCTTTCTATCAAGACTTGGGTCAAATTAGTAAAGTTTTTTTTTTTTGGCCAGCAGAATAATTACATTTCTTACCTTCCTCTTTCCACTATTTCACCATCTTGTAACACACATATCAAATCTGAATTGATAATGGTTGACAGCCGATGGGCGACGACTAATGTGGTCCGATTGCTGCACACGTTAGCAAGAGATGCCTGGATGTTGCGCTCGGTCTTTGTATCCAGAGCTGAAGTCGCCTACATCATAAGAAAACAAGATTGGGCCAATATCAGCAAAAGGCTGCAGAACCGGGACGTACAGGACATAATTTTAGAAAAGGTACGGAGAACGTATATTGCGGATTGAAATATATGAAATGGTGGTGTTTTGTAAATTTTAGCAAAATTCATTGTTGCTTTGACCCAAAAGTTGGCCGTATTCACCAAGGAGAAAACTTTAGTCCTTGAGTAACATGAAGTTAATCCCACCTCACTGGAACCATTCCTTTACAAATAACCCCATGTGAAATCAATTATGAAGGACAGTGCCATGGAGGAAATTTCCCCTTAATCTTTTCTTGCCCCTCCCCTGGCCAAAAGAAAGAAAAAAAGGACAGATTTTTTGGGACAAAAATGAATGATTTGGGTACCAAAAATACAAAAATTTCAGCAAACAAAAAAATGGCAAATTGGACCAAAATTGGTTAAAAAATCAGCTAATTTTTGGTTTGATCTCCAAATTCCCACTTGTATTTTGCCCCACACCAAATGTCACCTTTGCCCACCCCCACCATTTGCCTCCCCCCCAAGAAAAAAGGAAGTAGGTGGTGCCATGCAACGCTGTAGAAAGTTTAATGACATCAATCAATACTTCTGAAGTAGAGGAAAAGACTTTGCTCACCTCATTCCAAGAGAACAAATTCAGGGAGCTTTGGAAATTGTTTCGCAATAGCTACGCGCTGTTCTATCTCCATCCACTAAGTTTTAAACCTCTTTCACCAACAACTGTTTCATAACTAGAAGAGAAAAATGATGTACAAAACCAATATTCTTGAGTAAGATCAGGCGGTGGTGTGCCAAAAGCCTCATTCATTATTAGCAATCTAATCAAAAATGTCCAAAAGAAATTACAGCAATCCCGAGTGCAAACCACAATTTGGGTGCTTTGATAGTGGGTTGGTCATTGTGTGTTCCCATGACCCACAACAACCCTCGTCCTCGTTCGTTATTCATAAAAAAATTCAGAAATAACCTTCCAGTGGAGTTGATGTGTCTTCAAATCCACGGTTTTGGAATAAGAAAAATATTCCTTGACAACATATAAAAAAATTCAGAATTTTTCGTCAGATTTCGCTTTTACGCGGTTATTTAAAACCCTGGGCGACGTCTGAAATTGGATTTATTGGCCGCCTCCCTGAGTACGTGTGTGATTCCAAACAACTGATCTACCTTCTTGGGGTATACGGATTAGTTTACTCTTATCATAACTGACAGTCATGGCCTAAAGACAGACTCGATGATTTTGAATCTAATTTTTATGTGTATTCCACTGTTAAGTTTTTCTTAAAAATTTGTTTTATGAACAAAAGTTAGATATTTTTACCTTTTACCAAATGAGCCTCATTCAATATAGCAACTCACCCAAAATTCAAAGGACAAAAATACAGCAATATAGAGTGCAAAACCGCCCACCAACTTGGGGCTTTGATGTGGGGCGGTCATGGGCGTTTCCATGACCCACTACACCTCGGCCTCCATCCATCATCATACAAATTAATTCGAAATAACCCTTATAAGTGAGATGATTTTCTTTCAGCTCCAACGGTGATGGAAATGGAGAAAATATTCCTCACAACATAAAAAATTAATTTTTCGTCAAAATTGTCTTGGGGCTTACTTGTTGGCTGCATGAATGGGTTTTAATCCTCTGTCACCTGCATATAAATCTGTTGAGATCTTGTGTGCCTTGCCTGTTCTATTTCATTCCAACCCTATCTTTTTCTATAAGGCTAATTAAGCGTAGTCATTGGTTCCTTCTTACTCTTGAATTTGGGATGAAGGGACTTTTTCATTATTTCGCCGACTTTCATTATTATAGGTCTAAATGGCAAATGCATTGGGGACAAAATACATATTTTGTTTCACAGATGTATATATTTTCCACTGCATAAAAAGGAAAGGACAAAAAGTCTTCATTAATAAAGTTCTCCAGTTCTTTGCTTATCTGGGCCTGAATTCAAGATACAGGTTACTAGAACGTCAAATTTTCAATTTAACAACTTCTAATTTTGCCACCTTTTGCAACCTATAAATAGCACCTATGTACTAAATCTAAAGCCGAAACTGGACTACTGAAAATTAATAACCCTATGACCCCTCAAAATTGTTGTTTTTATGCCTTTTTACTGTGACATAAATATACGCACTACAGAGGAGTACACTTCAGTTTATTTGACAGTCTATTATTCTAGATGTCATTTCAGCATTCTACTCAGGCATGACATAGTATGCACGTAGATTTACGACTAAGTATGTAATCGCAGCCAATTTCGATAAGAGTAGGGTAGAAACTCCTGGTTGTCCCAAGTCGTCCGGGATCCCTGAGCATCATTGAAAAGCAGTGTCTGAACACTGAATGATTTACCCAGGCTAAATAAGACAAAAACAAACAAAACAAATATTTGCCCATGGGCCAAACAAGGTAAAACAATTTTTGAAGACATGCTTGGGGCTAAATGCACTTTATTATTATTTTTTTCTCTTTTCTGCGTATTTTGGGCTAGTTGGTGGACCAAATGAGTTATCAGGCTGGATTTGACTGGAGAGTGCCTGTTTAGCTCCGATTTACAAGCAGACAACACAAAAATACCCACCAAGTAACCATGGTTACTATAATAGCAGGCTAACTATAATTTTTTTTTGCTTCAGGGTTCCCGCTTAGTAGGATTTTGGCGCCAAATGACAGACAGAATTTTCACTGGACTTAATAAATTCAGAATGAGTAACAAAATGAGGTCCACTTGGACGCCATAATTCTAAGCCTCTGAAAGGCAAAAAATGTTTCCAAACCACAAAATTTATAGAAATAATATTTCTGCTAAATGCAGTATTCAAATAGTGCTTGTGGGAAAACCAAATTCAAAATATTGCAATGGTTATTTTCTCGAAAGTTTCACCTAACGCAAATCATAAAATCTTACTTACAATGTATTTGGAAACTGATAAGACGTGATTAGTAGTACTACAAACACTTGGTAGGCTGGTCTCAGACTACAAAATATTCTACTGGACCAGATAATTCTGAACATTTGGAAATTATGGGGTCTA